>JAOEHT020249351.1:0-10693 GCA_025448195.2 Parazoanthus atlanticus
ATCTCAAATCGAGAATAGTTTTTGATATACTGCCAAGAAACAGATGGTTAAAAATAGGTCATGGAAAACTGCTAAAGGTCATCATGATGGAAAAAGTCATGGAAAGAGTACGAACCCTGTAAAAATTGCCTATTCTGCTCGGGCATGGCTGTTCTGCTCGGATTATGCTCAGGGAAACCTTAACTTTAATAGCATGAATTTGTTGGATAACTTTGGTTTTAAGTGTATGTGGTTCTTGTATGACTCCTTGAAACCAGAAACCCAATATCGATTGATTAACTTGAGAACCTGGAAGCGACACGAGACGGATTTGTCAACCTGCCTGCGCGCAAGGCGCTGCATATGTAGTATGTGGGGGACGGGGTGGGGTGGGAGCGCTGAAAACCCTTTTCTGCACCTTCTGGGGCCATGAACTTGACTTAGGTGTTCAGTGCAGGTATTTTATTGTTATTTCCTTAAATTTTCCTCTTTGCTCAAATTCTGCCCGCTGCCCGAACAGGTCTATTCTGCTCGAAACTCTGCCGGTAGAATTTACTTAAGCCTAGGAGAAGCTGTCTGCTCACACATATATTAGAGACGCAATTAAGCGCAAATGAAAGGTCATTCACACTAGGGACGCAGGGGAAGAAAGTGGCTTTCGTCTGCTTCTGCGCTTGCTTCACCTCGATTCACACTAGAAATTTTGTGAAGCAAGCGCAATTGCAAGATCACAGCAAAGCGTGCGCAACAAATTTTCCTTTTCTTGCGTCTGCGACACCTCGATTCACACTTGTTTTTCTTGCTTGCGCGTTGCGTTCAAATGTGACTTAGGGACGTAGGAGATGCAAGTGGCTTGCGTCTGCGCTTGCTTCACCTCGATGTTTGTGAAGCAAGCGTAAACGCAAGGCATGCGCAAGGAAAAAAAGTTTGCCTTTCTTGTAACTGCGTCACCTCGATTCAAACTTGTTTTTCTGCTCTCGCGTCTGCGCTTGCGTTCTAGGGATCCTCGGCCGTTTCAACCGAGTTGCACTCACAGTGCTCTTTGAACATAGCTGAGGTCGGCTGCCTTGCTGAAAAAAACAAATCGGGGTTTTCTGAAGGCGATTTTTCCGGCGCCGCCGGCCTTGAAATGCTGCAGTACCAGCCCCCCTCTCGTTCGCATTCGATCGGCAAGAGTGGAGCCTGGCACTGCAACGGCATCTCAACTGAGATGATGCATGAGAAAGTGACAAATCGCCTTCAAAAAACTTACAAAACCAAAACCGAAGCAGCGTTTTTCTGCTATGCAGCATACCAACAGTAGTACATAGGTACGGTGGCCCAAAGAGCATTTTGGGCATTGAAACAGTCGAGGATACCTTTATATTTAAAATAACCCAAGAAGATCAACACCCCAGCGGCAGGGAAAATAGGTACGTTATTAAAGAAATCAAGAATAAAGCCATGAACTGGGTAGTAGGTAATATACTTTTAACAATATTTAACATCGATTTTATACCTCTTTCTCCAAGTTATCATTCGTGCGTTTCATTTCACTACAGTACGTGAGTTTTAATGGTTGGCCTCTGGAACTAAGCCGGTATTACATTAATTTATACCGTCCGAGATTTTTTTGAAAACAGAAAAGGACACGAAAATGAAAGTAATAGAATACCGCCCGCACTAGTTTGAAACCCCGCAAGAAAAAGATTCATTATTTTAAAAACATTTATTATTTACCTTAAAAATCCAGAAATGAGAGCTCTCCAATTCCCAAATGTTTACAAAAACTTGTCAGAATTAAAATTATTCACAAAAACTCACCTTAAATGCGCATTACGCATGAGTCAAATCTAAACACGAACATCCCCCGCCCCGGGCATTTAACCCCAGTTGAGTTCCAGATGGCCGGGCATTTGAACTTAATCGCGTCCACAACCACCGGGCATTTGACACCGGAAGTAAAAGCTCGTCTACAGTAAACTGTACACAGTAAACAAAAAGCATTGTTTTCAGTAACATTTACGGCTCCGTCGAGTGAAACCATTCTTTCCTGAAAGTATAAGTCAACTGAAACAGCACCAAGGCAAAGCCGATTTCATTTGTATATTATTATTTATATATACGCGGTAAATCGATGTAGTACGAGGTTGCATTTACTGAAATAAAAGTGAATATTGAATATTTATAAATAAAACAGACTCTAGTCTAGCGACCCGTCGGCCCCAGGTTAGTCCGTTCCTTTTTCCCTTTTTAAAGTTTCTTCCTTGCTAACGACCTAAAAATATGCAATTTTTTGGTTAACTTATATTAATAAAAACAGCTAGCTTTTCTGACAGAGGTAAGATTATTTCTAAAAACCTTCAACCAGAGTTGAACTATGCGGTTCAATACGACAAACAGTTTGAATTGATATTTTGACAGGCCAAGTTTCGTGTTCATCTTTTGTATTTTTTGCCTGATGCCGCGTCGTTGGCTTAATGACAAATTAAGAAATGAATCGAGGATCATGTATGTAAAATGCCGCTCTGTAATTTTTGTTTTTATACAGTTGTATCAAACTGAAGCTGTTTCGTTTATTCAAAAGAATGTTTATATTATCCATTTGCTTACTCGTTCAGACAGTGTTGAAAAGGGGGTCCGGCATTTAACCATCAAGGCAGCCTCTGACAGCCGCGCAATTAACCAAAGTAAATGCTTCCAGAGCCGGGAATTTGACCGATTTTTTCAAAAAAGCCAAATGCCCGGGGGTTTGCCCGGGGGGGGGCTGTTCGCGTTTGGATTTCACTCATGCATTAATTGCATTCCGCACTGGCTTGGGTGAGTACCTGCAGATGAGCTGGCCGAGATTTTGAGCATGAGACTGGGCCGAGTAGTGTCAGGCTCTGGCAGTTTCAGTCCCAGACTTCCTGCGCGTGGGATCAAGCACATGGCAAACAAAATGACCGTGTGGGATCTGTACAAGCCGCAACCTCGTTCCCAGGGCCCTTTCCTCTTCGAAAGAAAGTACCCTGGTTGCGGCTGGTCACGTGTCACCCAGATTGTGGGTGGTACACAAATAAATAATAATAAATAAACGGAAAGGCAAACTTTTCTCTCAGGGGGAGAGTGAAAAGAAATTTTTTAGGTTCTTTCTCGTTCTTTGCTCGCTATTTATCCATATGCTCAAAATGTATTGGAAGCTCGTAATTTTGTCCAAGGTTAATGTTAGTTGTGTCATTTATAACTGTTATTTAACCCTCTTACATGAACTGTTTAAGTTCTAGCACTCCAAAGTTTCGTGACTTTTCCTAAAATTTATTAAGGAGCAATTTATGTGTTAAAGTTTTGTTTTCTAATCAATGTGTTTCCATGGCAACTAGTTTCTGAGTGACGTATCAGCAAAAGTTTTCCTAAAAAAAATTTTCTCATAATTTAAATTTTCTGATTTTTTTTTCTGTGAAACTGTAGTTTTTACTAATTAAAGTTCAATCCAACAGTTTTCCACTAATTTTGAGTCAAATAAGACCATTTTTGGATGTCAAGAAAAATCCAAGATGGTGGCCAAGAAGGCTGCCATGAATAGAATCCAAAATGGCAGCTTTTAATATGACATATGATGTCATACATCCACCAAAGATAATTCAAATTGTTTAGATTGAGAAGTTGTACATATCCCAGGGGCCCCACCTGAGGATTGGCATGACGGGGAGGTCCGAAGGATTTTTTTGGGTCTGAAATTTTGGGTTGAAGGGATTTTTTTGGGTCTGTGAGTTATGCCGGGATTTTTTCGGGTTGCCAAAATAGGCCGAGATTTTTTTGGGTATTGTTATCTGGAGCAATGCTTAGCATAAATGATTTTGACTGAAATGATCTCAAGTGAAAGTTTGTCGTCCTCTTCAAGTGATGGGTACGAAGGTGCTATAATAATTCATGATCTGATAAACTAAATAGTCGGTCTATGATGTGACCCAACACCAAACATTTCTTGGATATACTTGTACAAAAATACCAGCTTAGGGATCTTTTTGGGTATACCATTAAAAAGGTAGGGATTTTTTTGGGTGGCTGGTTTTTAAGGCAGAGATTATTGGGGTTATAAAATATGAACCTCATTCGGACCCCCCCCCCCCCCCCCCCCAGTTGAGTGGGGCCCCTGGGGTACATATCCTCCAAGTTTCATTGTGTTCTCTCTAATAGTTTATGAGTTACAGGCTGCGAGCACTTTCTGCCCCCCTGACCAGGAACCCCTAAAAGCCCATGTAAGATAAGGTTAACAGTATTTTATATTTTAATATAAATTTAATTGCTATTAATTATTTTATAGCAAAGCCAGTTCAAAACAAGACTAATTATGATCTCGATAATTGAATTTTGGTTTTGATCAAACAAATTGGCCACAATAACAAAAGTTGTCCACAGGCCAAACAAAGGATAGTACCATCATGATGATAATGTTAAGAAATGCTTTAAGTTGTACTTTTCAGAGTCTTATATCATTATAGCTTAGGCCACATTTCATAAGCATAAAAACCTAGGGCCAATCAGACATATCAAACTGTCTATTAATGAGTACAAGACATCAATTTCATTAATCCTTTCTACATCAAGTCAGTGTCATCTATCTACTTACTGTACCATACCGAGACAAAATCAAGTTGTTTGGTATTTGAATTGTAATTGAGGAACTAATCAAAAACAGCAAAATTTCTCAGATGAGTTACATGTACAAATTCTCCCAACTTGTTTATAAGAAATGTATGAAGACTGGTACGGAGAATCTTGCAACTCGTCACTTGACATGATTGGGACTAAAATATTAAACAGGATTAAAAACTCTGGCATGTTAAAAGTTTTCTTATACCTTGAACTGGGTCTCAATTTGGTCTTAATTTGGGTAAGCTAAGCTTGTTTGACGAAATTATAAAAATATATACAAATATTTATCATTGAGGAAGTGACTGTCTCTGACATCAGTAAAGAAAAAAATAAATTGTATTGTGTATCAGATCTTTTATAGTTGTCTACATTTTATTTTTTAACCCATACAGTGAGATGGGCCAAACCGTGGCTACACACATAAATAAATTAATCTAGTCTATATTCTTTATTTTAATGAAAGTTGTTTCGCATGCTCATAATATGTTCACAAATTGAACATATATGTGCAAATGAACACAGACTAAAAGGAAAAAAAAACTTACTTAGGAAGAGTTTGGCAGTACCTGAGTACCGGTGTATTACAGCGTGATGCACCAAACTGTGGCCAGAATTAATTTATAATACAGTCACTTCTTGCATAGTTTGTGATCAGCAGTCAACCAATCAAATTGCTGTGTCGTTACCTGTGAGACACTGAAGGCGTGTCAGACCAATTTTCTAATTAAGTCTATAACCAGGTATCTTGATTGGCTGGCTCCCAACCACAAAACAATGCAAAACCTACTGCATAAATTAATTCAATAAATTATAAAATAATATAATAGCAAACAGTGCATTGAAATACTGTTGACAGTTGATCTGGATGTGCATACCAGGATTTAATTAAGTCTTATACATACATCACAACTGTGTAAGTACTATATTTTAGGTCTCTACTGCTCACCAATCCTTTCTGCAAAGAAAGGGTAGGACGGTCAACACTAACTTGTCTGAATGTGCCATAATGTCATGAACTTCAGATATTGCTTTCGACTGTGCATTGAGACCATTGATTTCAAGAATTTCATCACCTGGGCTTAGAAGACCTGCAAGAAACTTTGCTGATACTGAGTCCATAAGGCGACTGATGAACACGCCTTGTCGATACTGTTTGTATCCCTTCTGAATGAAGAAGCCATATAGCCCATTACCTGGGCGGTTCAGTTCCATTTGGTAAGACATGCCACCAAAGTCATGACTGATGCCAATTATTCTTCCCAGGCTCTGACCAGCTGTTGGTTTGCTGACTGCTGTACAATTGTCATACCATTTTTTTGTATGTTCAGTGATATGAAGAGAATTCTGCTTAAGTTTCTTTTTGCTGAGTGTCGAGGCTTTCTTGTTGCTATTAGAGAGCAACCGAGGTTTCTCGCTAACAGGGATGTCATTCACAACATAAAGTCCTGAACGCCGGCTAAATTTATTTTTCTTTTTGTACCGCTTCTTATCCAGATTTGGAAGCGAGTCACCACTGAAACCTGCTAAGTGATCAAGTACTGATGGTGGCACTGCCAATTCTGGCATGCTTTGAGACTTGAAAACTCTCTTACTCGTGATGGAGTGGTTTAAGTCCTGGCTTCTCGAAGAGTTCAACTGATAAAGACTCAGATATTCATCTCTGGCTGACCTTGGTCTAAGAATGACTTCACTGCGAACACTGCATACAGTTTCTGCATCTGAGTCAGTTTCTTCATGGTTGAGATAGCGTGGAACACTCCTGCAGTGCCCCAGTGAATGGGAACCTAAAGATAAAAATATGCAATGAATCAATAACATTAACTTTCTTAAACGAAATAGTTAAATAAATATATAATTAATAAATTAAGGTAGTTTTAAAATAGCAAGGGGGAGGAAGGTGCAGTGTGACCTGGGACCCCATCAGTTGGACCCCATCATAAATTTAAAAACACATACTGTAAAGGTTACACCTAAAAGTCTTGCAGACAAAAATGTGGGAGGAGCTTGGCAATGTTCACAAGGCTTATTTCAATTCTTAATCCATAACGGTTTGATAATTCAGCTTTTAGTCAAACAAAAACACAATTACTAGTGCAAAAACTTTATAATTGAATTAATCAAAGTTATTAAAGCCTGGTTTTCTTATAATCTCTGGGATCGCTGAAAAATGACTTCAGCAATGGCCAGTTTCTATCTTGGCGATCATAGCCATCAAGATTCATCAAAAAAAAATTAATGGAAATCATTTTCAGCAATTCCAGCAATTGAAAGCTTAGTGTTTACACATCATGTTTCAGGTAGGAATTTGGGGCAATCACAGTTTCATGTATTTGGTGGTTTCATGCTTCTTGAAATAATTCAGTACTCAATCAGTTTAATATTTTTCTTGTCAGTTTACATAGCTTTGGAGTGAAGTTCATCTGCTGATGCTGTTAATTTCGTCTTTGACAGACTTTGTGTTTGCCAGTTTTAAATCAGTCCCCCCACACAAGATAAAGGTAACTGATTCTTAATTTGCACCTTTTTTATATAAAACATGATATATGTAACTTTGTAGCCTCCAACCACATTCAAGTAGCACTAATTTTCTGTAAGTTACTTGATGTTTACTGTGTTATCATAATTAATATGAAGCCTATTTTATATTAAGATTGTCTCCATGTCTTTTTTATGTTCTCAGCAATCACAGTAACAATAATAATCAACTTTATTTAGGGAGGGTGACACGTGACAGTAAAAACTGATGAACTTGTGGCCCTCATGGAAACCAGGTGATCACTAAAATCTCAGTGATTATATGGAAATAAGGCTTAACATTGTCGATACACATTTTACTGTCAAGTAGTTTAGTTGATACAGTAAGAAAAACCAAAATAATCCCCCTTCAATATTTCACAGAAAGATTCCCAAGTTACATTATAAATTTTAAAGTAAATTTATCTAAAATCTAATGTGAAGTGAGCTTATAACTTATTTAGGGCTAAATACAATGATACTGAGAGGCACTTAATTTAAGCCTTCACTTGCAAATGGTAAACAGAATTTTATTTTGAACTGTCCAGAGAGTGCAAAAATATATACCATTGTGAAGTTCAAACTTTAATAATCAGCAAACAAAACACAAGCAAAAGCAGGTAAATGCTGACATAATTATAATAGCCTCTCAGAATAATTTGTAGATGCAGCGAAATGAAACATGACTGTTCCAAACATCTGGCTAGTTTAAAATCAACCATTTTGCCAGCCAATCAGATATCAGTGTTCTAAGACAAGTACTTTGTCAAAAGTAAAGACTTAAAATCTTATAAGAAAGCAGTGCTTATCAAATGCCAAAATATGCTACAAAACTGAAATCAATGAGTTTAATTTAAAACAATCATTAATTTACAAATAATATACAACAAAGTTTGAACAATACCAACTGAAGGTAAATTTCCCATTTTGTGTTGAAACAAATTGACAGAAAATAATAACAACATGCAGTCAAGTGCCAGCTACAAATTCAAACAAACTTGGAAGCAATCAAAACCTTTACTGTCTTGTTATTTTCTTGAGATTTATTTTTGGGAACCTTAATGACAATTCTAAATTTAAATGTTGTTGTATATAGTATCAAAGATCTATTTAAAGCATCCTGTTATTCTGTAACTTTCAATCCGGAAAGTGAAAATAATATCTAATAATTTCTTGATGGGTTCATCAGAAGGGCATTTTTAATTAAGTCTTAAATTGTAAATTATTTTAATGTGAAGAATTAATTTTGACAAGATTACATCTCTGGTATTTTGTATGACAATGTATAATCTGGTGTCGAAAGGCAGGGATTGGATGTCTGTGGTTTTTAATGCACAAATGTACAGTATTCACTGCACCACAGTAAAATAGAAAGAATTGCCAATGCAAACTCTTCAAATAACACTTACAAATTTTATTTTCTTACTGAAATTTGTTCCGAGTTGCTTTGACAATCACAATTATCGTGTTTGAAATGGCTTAATTCTAGCAATATGTAAATAAAATTATTGAAACTTCCTGAAGTCTAACTCAAAGAGTGATTTTCAATCAGTTCCTGATCGTGACAGTCTCAGATGATAAACAAAATTCAGAGCAGTTTAATCTATGTAAAAACAGATCTATAAGATTTAAAAATATCACGTTTTACTAAAAAGTAAACTATTTTTAAAAACAATTATGAATTCCAATTTTACAAATTAAGTTCATTGGCCCAAATGTTATGGTTAAGTGATTTTTACTTTATCTTCCTAAGTATAAGTTTCAAAGAAACCGCACACCACTTAAATGCTTAAAACAAGTAGAATTGATACCTAAAAATAAACCCATTCAATTTCAAATTTAGCTTAGAATTGCACCTGATATAGTTTTCTTTTCAAAAGTATTTACCGAACAAAATTATTTTTACAGACGAAAATAATATATTGCTAAATGTAAACACAGCACAAAAAAAACACAAACGCTTTTCTGATTAAAATTGGCCGTATCACACTAACACAATACCTAATACGATTCGCTGCAAAATTCATTAAAAAAATCACACAACCATTATTGAAGATTTGAACTATTGCTGACGAACCTCTCGCTCTCATGAAGGCCTGACGCCGATAGCAGCAAGCTGTCCCTTCATCACCCGAGTCCAAACTTCCACACTTCAAACCCTGATTTCTGTAAGCTGCTGATTTCAAGATTCCTCGGCGATCTGACGATTTTTTCGTGGGTGAGTAACTCGCAGGTTCATCTCGATCGTTCGTTAAACTGCCGCCACGCGGCAAAGTTGACAGACTTGTCGATTTCGGAGTGCCTGTGCTGCTTTCCTCCGAGTCCGCCCAGCGTACTGGACGAGAATTTCTTCGACTTCTAGTTGGAGGCACGAACGGTCTGTCTGTTGAGATACCACTATCTTTGTCTGATTCCAAACTATCGCCAGGGTACAGAAATCGACCGTACTTTGAGCTGTTCGGACTTCTTGCTGGTGGTGAGTTGTCGTTGCTTGGAATAATTGCATCGCGATCAATGTCACGTTCGTCGAATGCACTGTCGCAGCTATCGTCCAAGTTTTGGGACCTCATAGCCATTGATAAAGGCGGAGGTCTCTGGCGATATGGAAAATGGTTAACTCTTGGACCTAAAGCGTGATTACCGTTCACTGGAACAGAAAGTTTTCTCTCTTTCATTTTGCCGTCAGCAGTGCTGCGTCGCCTCAGACAAAGACTGTCGTTTCTTTGAGTTTCTGTCTCAGCATGTTTCGGGTCCACATTGGGGAGGTTCGACGTACTTTCATCACAACTCTTCCATTTCTTTTCAGTACAAGATAGCAATGATACAGAAGAAGATCTTGAAGAGTTTTTAAAGATTTCGGGATACTTGAGCTCTAATTCGCGAAATCGTTTCCGTGCCCTCGCCATCATTTCAGTGTGCTCGGCTAAATCCCCAGCTAAATCGTCTTCAAATATCACACTACGGCGGTGAAGTTGTTGCTTTCCTAAATTAGTCAAGTCACCCATACTTTTGGAAAAGCGATTTCGATGAATGACAGAAGTCCACTTTGAAACTGAAGTGTTTGAATTTTCTTCGACGGTTGAAGTTGAACCATTTCGGCGCAAATTTAGATGACAATTCATAGATTGCACGAGTTCTCCCATTGAAGGCTCTGCCTCTGGCCCCGTTTCCAGATTTTCAGTGCTCATTTCGAGGTTTCGCAAATCCTCCGTACAGGCACAATATCTGTGTTTTGCCGGTCTGTTCTGTACCTCTTGAAACTCAGTTATTTCTGTTATTCGGCAACAGACAGAGTGACTGTAATCACATTAAATTTGAAAATATTCTTATGACGTCAAACGTGGGTGATCGATCAAGCACTATTGTTCCTTAACCAATCAGATTTATCTTCCGTACTCTAAAAATAGACGCTTCCGAGGTAAAAAGAAGATTACTCCCAAGGCAAAAAAGGGACTTTTCATTGACAGAAATTGTTTAGAAAAACTAGATATTTGTTTAAAGTTTCTCGCATATTTGTAAACTAACGGGGAAAAATAAACAAAGCACCTTCCCAGAACGAAGACTAAACCTTTTAGACCAACGA
>JAOEHT020249441.1:0-10693 GCA_025448195.2 Parazoanthus atlanticus
ATAACTGCACATATCATTGTTTCGAGCATGGTGGGCTCACTACGGCCCGAGTTAGGCTATTTATATAGCCTCTTGTTAAAGATCGTTCTAAAGTAATGCGAGAAAATGTGGGGGTGCACGAATTAAAACCCGATAGGGTCATATTGGACATTCGTGTACACTTTTGGCTTAATTAAGATAAACAAAAGCCTCGTCAACCTTCCGTTTCATCCGGAACTTACTCTTTATACTAACCAAACATGATATAATCATAGCTTCAAATTCAACCATCTGTACTCTTCTGTTTATCCTCACAAACATTCCTTCTTGTCCGAACAATTAATTCCCACATGGAACAGCCTTCCTGAGTTTGCCATAAACGCTGACTCAGTTACACAATTTTGCACTCAAGCCCGTCACTCTTTCTAATAATTGTCATACTACTTGTATTAGTTTTCATCAATATTTATTGTTATTGTCATGTATTTAAAATTACACACTTTTATGTGTATTTAGTGTCACTGCCTTGCTCTGGTCACCTGGAGTTGCAGATTAGCTAGTTGACGACTAATACCAATATAAATTTTTTAAAAAGTTTCTAACGAAAGAAAAAGTGCTGTCCGAACATAACTCTGGTACAGTAAAAAATAAAATGTTTACAAGCATGACACAGCAAGACCTTGGATCAATGACCAGAACTTGCAAAACATTCTAATTATATGATGGGTGCCAGCCATCAAAATCGAAATGAGGGAAGGAGGAATCGGTTTGGATTTAATAGCAGGGTTTTTCCAAACCTTGCTCTCGTTCTGGTATCTCTTCTTACCTATCAACGGGTAGGCTCCTTCTTCTTTTCCTGACAAAACCCACAGCCTGTAATCATGGAGGGGGTCTTCACACTGCGAGGAAAAGAGCAGATAAAATATGGTATCTTCATTTATATAAGTCATTCTTTCTTCAAGTAATATTGTCACTAAGTTACTTCCGACAACTTGAACTAAATTCGTTCTCCCTTCAAACCATTTCCTCACTCATATTCTCCCGATAACCCGAACACCCGATAACTCGAATCATTTTACGTTGCCCTTGAAGGTTCAAGTTAACGGGAGTCAAATGTACACTAAATATTTGTTATAAGAATTCTTTTTATAAGAATCATGAGGCTCAAAATCCCTGAAAAATAAAAATTTCTAAGAATCATGCTCAGGTTCATTTTTATTGTTAAACACTTCTAAAAAGTTTCAGTACTGTAAATGTTACCCTTTTTCTCGAAATAAAGCCATTCTATTATAAACATAAAATATGTTTAAGAATCGTATTAAGAATCATTTGAGGCTGAAATCTCTGTTACCGCTAAGAATCAAATTTTGTGATTCTTATAAACAAAAATATTCAGTGTATTTATATTGGCACTATAACACAAACAAATCTGGTAGGAGTGAGAGAGTTAAAAGGAAACTGCAAGTACAGACCTGTATTTGGAAATACTCCAGTGAGATCTTAACCACAGTGGCAGCATCGTCTTCATTGGTCACGGTAAAAGACTTAGACTGCGTGACAGAAACAGAATAGGTTTAAGCGTGACACACACACCTTTGTTCTTTCAAAGACGATTTTGAAAAACCAAGATGGTCCTAAGTCCTGATCCAGTTGATGAAAACCCATAGCATGATAATTCATTTTGCTTGATTTTTTTTACAAAGTTTGAAATATAGAACAGTACTGAAAAAGATTAACTTCAAAAGTAATAATAATTATAATAATAACACACTAACAATAATAACAACAATATAGTAATAATATTTCAGCAGCTGAACATTGAATTACATCGGTCTAAAAGCATTATTACAATAGTAAGTACATTTAGAGTATGAATACATAGATTATAAAACATACGGCAAAAGACGAACTACATAACCTAGCCATAAGAAAGGATCTCTCGAAATCGATAATATTTTCACAATTTCTGTCGCCTCAGTGATAACTTAGGCCAATATCGACAGCTTGATCCACTGTATGATGAAGTGCGCCTTCTTATCAGTGAAACCGGATGTGACCAAAACATCACCTTATACCAAATCAGGGCCCAATATTATTCCAAGGTCCCGCTTCAGGATGCGTTCAAGATCAACACTGAGTGTATGTTGTCAAAGCATAATATAATGCCGAAGAAAGATATATAATTCACTAAGTTTGTCATACGTGTGCTGTAAAAATAAAAACCTAATTATTTTTATGTCGGCAAGCCAACAACAGCTAAGAACTGACAGACCTGAGGCCGACGAGATCAACGGCTTAAGGAGGAGCTACAAGGTCGTATTTTGATTGTGATTAGGGGGATTGGAGTTTTAAGAACCCAACAAACACTGTTCCTAAGCGAGCAAGGGCCACTCCTCGGATAGCATACGAGCTGGCGTTCGTCCATTAAATATTAACTTCAAAAATTAATTTTAAACTTACCTAAAATCCAAAAACTAATAATTCCTTCAAAATTAACAATTCGCCTCCCATCTCTTTTCCTCCCAAATTATCTCAAAAATCCTCAAAATATCTGTGAATCTCTATCAATCAGGGTGATTCAAAATTTTAATTCTTTAAATTGAAACCGAGATATCGGCAGATTATGACGTAATTACGCGGAAACGTCGATACGACCTGTAGCTCCCCCTTAAGAGGACACGAGGATAAGGGAGGAGCGGCGAAAGAATATCATACAACGGTAGCTCCTGGTTAGCAGGCCGAGATTAGGTTACGGAATCAGCCAACCTGTCACGCACAAAATCGATTGGAGGATGTTCCTTCATACTCTTCGATGCTTTATTACCAACACTGTCTACATTGGTGGACGGCCAGAACTGAGCAAGTCCCCGATGCAAGCCTTTACGGTTGGTGTAAATGTTCCTTCTGGGAATGAATTCTCGCAGAATGGCTTCGATGTTCCTCAACTAATTTTACTGTATCCTTTTTAAGTTGCATGTATTATTATTGTTGTTTTTTTTGGATTTGATTTGCGTATCTATTATTTTTCGTTGCACGCGCTTTGTCTGTTTACGTTTTGTTTGCATACGCTTGACTGTTTGTTTGTTTGTTTGTTTGTTTGCTAGGATTTGCTCACTTTCCGTTTGTGTTTACTTTCGTTATCTAACGTGTTTTGTTGGAGTACTTAACTGTTAGAATGTATTTTTAGTTGTTATTCAGTAACTATGCTCACTTAGTGGGTGGCTCCGCCTAAAATGTTCTTCAATTAGTGTGGGATTTAATGAAGCCGAAACCAATTGTACAGAATTGCAAACATTTTAGGATATCCCATTGATGATCAGTTACTGCTTTAACATTTATTTTTGAGAAACAATTTGATGTCTTCTGTACAATTCAAATTTGAGGTTATTACTAAAATTAATACCTACTGTCTATATTTGCTCTACCTAACGTGAAGATTGTACATTACACGCAGAAAACTCACATAATCGGTGGAATCCATGTCCCGGTTGTACACCTTCAGCGTGACACTCTTCGCTTCCTCGGAGTCCTTTTGTTCTTTGATGTATCTAAAAACGTCATGAAATGTTAGGTTGGCCGCATGCGTGACACGGAGTGTTCAAGAACTCAAGAGTATATGGAGGATCTGTCGCATGGAATTTATAAGCCACTTCTCCTATCGTGCACAGAACATCTTTAGGGCTTCAGCTGGTGGGCCAAACGTATTGGAAACATGGCAGATTGGATTAAGAAAGAATAAAGATCGATTATTTTCAAAAGAAGGTAAAAGATAAAACCTCAAAAATGTCGCAGAATAATGTAAACGGGGATGACCACCAGCAAAACTCTTACTTTGCTCTGCGCATGATTGGGAAAGTGGCTTATATTGACACTTTCTAAAATACTTCCGCTTGTATGTAAAGGTCTTAATGGTCTCGTTCCTAGTCACATATCTTATTGCAATATTCTTTCCGCAAGTTTTATACGGTGTATTTAAATTGTAACTTTTTATATTTCAAATATTTGTCAATATTGTAAACAGCTTGCTGTATCTTTATTGAATCATAGTATAACTAACTTTAGAGAAGGCCACTGGTTTCCAGTGATTTCTACTGTATGTTATGTTGTTACCCCCATTAAATAAATTATTAACTAACTACAGAACTTGTGTTCACTCGCTAAGATTTAACTCCCACAAGCTTCTATATGTCCCTAAACATAGACAAAATATAGACCCATAATATGCCTCAGTGGCCACAAACAAAAACTTCAAGTTGAGGTCAAGTTCCAAGTTATCATACATCTGCTTTATTTCGGCCTTTCTGGCCTCGACTCAAAGTTTTCGTTCATGGTCATAGGGGCGTATTATGAAAGCGGTCTATATGATAGGGAGTTCGCAATAGCAGCGCCAAAACTGTGGAACACTGCCAAAAGAGCTCGAGGCTGCAAAACGGCCCCTTCTTTCGCCAGAAGTCCGAAAATCGGGGTTTTAAAGGAGCTTAGATCGGCATGCAATGTATATATTTTAAAGAAAGGATTGAAAATGTACCTCTTTTGACTTGCTTTTAACGATTGTTCATAATGAATAACTAGCTTTTTAACTTTGCAATTATTGTTTCTTCACTTTTTATCTCTAACTTTTAAATGTAATGAATTTTTGGCTATGAATTCGAAATGTCTCTTTTTCGAGAAAGCGCTATATAAATAAAGCATATTACTATTATCATTATCGTTATAATTATCATTGTCATTACCATTATTATTGATACTATTATTGGTATAATAATAATTATTATTATTACTATTATATATTATTATTATTATTATTATTATTATTATTATTATTATTATTATTATTATTATAAGTATATTATTAGTTGGCATAGAATAAGTGCATGGTACGAAAGCCTACGACAAAATGGCTTTGAACATCTATAAAAACATGATACTGTAAAAACAAAATAAACAGAAAAAATATCTTACTTTGAAAGCATGTTATACCACGACTCCTTCTCCTCTGTAGAACTAGATAGAGATACGAGAAAAAAAATTAACAAAGACAAGAAATTCAAACAAACGTGACCTCTGGTGTCCTAATTACAGCAAGTGCATGTGTCCCATCGATGATTGGTTAACTTTTCGCTAAATAGCTTTCTCTTGCACAATACAAAACAAGTTACAAAGTTTACAATATAACACTATACTAACATAGGAATTCTGAATGAGAAAACGTCTCTTTCTGTCTACTCATTCCGGGGACCATAGAACATCTCTCCTCGTTCTCCTGCAAACACAGGCCCTCATGAGATGCGTTTGGTAAATGCCAAATTTCACTATTAGGGACCATTTATTATTCGTAGGAAATACGGGGTTGGACAACCGTCGAGTTTTGCACTTTTTACAGTATTCAGCAGATACTCTTTACTTACGGAAAAGTCATGACATAGTTGGTGGTTGGCCATCCGATAACGAACGACCTTTCTGCAGGTCTTGTAGCCTCGCAAACGTCCTCAATACAAGACGCTGTCCACGTCTCACTTAAGCGAATCCTAAACTTGAGTTTATAGGTCGTTGTCGATCTGCAGACGATCACAGCACACGTGTTGGTCAGCGAATAGATGATAGACAGACAGACAGACAGACAGATAGATAGATAGAGACAGACAGACAGAGAGAGAGAGACAGCGAGAGAGAGACAGAGAGACAGAGAGAGACAGAGAGAGAGAGAGAGACAGACAGACAGACAGACAGACAGAGAGAGACATGCAGAGACAGAAAGACAGAGAGACAGACAGAGACAGAGGCAGAGACAGAGACAGAGAGACAGAGACAGAGACAGACAGACAGACAGACAGACAGACAGACAGACAGAGATACACCTCTATTTCCACAGTATAGCCCAGTCAGTCTTTAAAAACTGTTGTCAAGAGGGACCCTGATAATCTAGTAACAGTTACATAATATATTTTAAAAAATCCAAAATTCAAGGATATGCAGTTACACGAAATGTTAAAATATAAAATATTTTTAAAATATAGAATGTCCTGAACGGAAACTAATAACATACATATATAAGGATTATGCGCGTTTGTTAAAAACAATACAGCCTCGATACGAAAATGCACGTTAAAGCAAATTCAGTTCTTACGGGTGGGATTAAATGTTTTTTGCCATCTGTCGAGTTTGTCAGCGGAGCTAAGTAAACTTATGCAACAGTTTATACAGATCTCTCTAATTTGATTGCCGCTACATCAAACATGCAGATCTAAAACAAAAAACATATGCAGATCTAAAGCTCTCTTGATATATCATCACCTCACAATACCACAGGAAAGTCAGCAAGACGGTGCCGGAAGTAATCAAACAACTGATCACCGAAGTAATTAATTGATGGATCAAGACATTCCCCGACCTATAAACCATTTACAAAAAACACGGGTCGTCGTTGTACTTACTTGGGTTTTGCAATCAGCAAAAGATCGTTGAAAAGAAAGAGATAGCGGTCCTGTGATGAAACTCCCTACAACAGGCAGAAGAAATAAATATCAACTCGATCAATATGGTAAGTATTTTTCATTACTGTCGCGAGACCCCCGTTACCTCGAACCTTCTAAGGGAAATAGAACATGTTCGACAAAACGGGAGTTCGAGATGAACCATGGTAAATTATTGACAAAAAACGGGATTCGGTTTGAGTTAGATCGCGAGAGATAGTTCCATAGAACGAGAGACTACGTATATGATACTCATACAGTGGAAGGCCTGAACCCAGGTGAGTCAATGTTTGTAGTTGCTACTACGTATAATAATAATAATAATAATAATAATAATAATAATAATCTTAAACAACGCATTTTAAAACCTTTAAATGTTTTTTACAATACAAACTGAATTCATGCAAAAATTAAAACTATAAACTATAAATTAAACATGTAAGTTTTTAACTTAGATTTAAAGACTCAACGGAACTACATGTATATGTGTAGCAAATTTAATATCTAACGGCAGAGAATTAGATATTCCACAGTCTCACTACGGCCACAGAGAAGGCACGGTCAACAAACGTTTTTGTCCTCCACAGCGGTTGTTCTAATAAAAAATTGTATTGTAACGTAGGCGACGTCTTGTTTTGTAGTGACTAACAAGGATGTGTAGGAAATTAGGAGTTATACTTTTGATCGCTTTAAATATCAATTTAAGTAATATTTTAAAACCAATTCTCTTCCTAATCAGAGGCGGATCTAAAAATTTTTGGAAAGGGAGGGACTGAATCCTTAATTCTGGAAAGGAGGGGGAGGGGAGGGGGGGGCAGAAAAAGGTATCTGTGCTCCAAAAGACGCTGTTTCCAGTGTTTTTCTTGTAAAATGTTTCCAAAATTTCCGACGGGGGGGGGGGGTTCAAATCCCATTGAGGCCCAAATATGTTTTTCAGGCAAATATTTGCAACTGCTTAAGTTGCAATTAAACTGCAGAGATCATTTATCATATCCACGTCACAAATCTGTTACTGTCCTTAAATTACTGTTCTAATACTGTCACTGTCCTTACTGTTACACAGCGTTGTTACTGTCACAATACTATTGTAACTGTCATACTGTCAGAATACTATTGTTACTGTAATTACTTTATCATAATACTATGCTGTTACCATATAATATACTGCTGAACTGTCATCACTGTCTCAAAAATGTGATAATCGTCTCATGTACCCATGAATTGGTAGAATAAAATGATTTCTAAAAAAAAAGGCCCAGCCCTGCTATCTATTTCCACATGAATAAGAAAGTGCTCTGTTGGTTCACTTACTGCTGTTATTTGGACTGGCCCCTCCTGAATAAAGAGTCTACTTGAGCAGGGGTCGGGTGAGGCAGGGGGGGCAGGGTCAACTGGACTCTTCTGTTTGTTACTGCCGTCCGTACTGACACTAAAATGAAGTGAAAAAACTTAAAGTCAGATCATCGATTGAAGGTATGAGTAGTGAAGAACAAATGCCATGTGACAGCATATTGGGGAGGTGGGGAGGGGGAAGGGGAGTAGCAGTAAATAACATTTATAGGGGGCTTTGCTTAGAAGCTAAACCCCCTACGCTTCTGTATACCATTCTTGGCCAATATTTAAACCTTTAACAAACCTAGAATAGAAAATGGTATCCCTTTCATGATGCCTGGTGTGTGTTTTAATGGGAAGTGAGAAAGGATAAATGGGCATTTTGGCCAATCTGGTGACTTGTCTTGATCTTTTTCATTCGATGAACCCTTTAAACATTGTAGGTAATATAACCTGTGTCTGTTAGAGTTACTCTGAACAACCCTAAACAGTTTTCCTTGCCTTCCTATACACTTTGAACTTGAAATCCTTTTAATCACTTATACAACCCTCCCCCATGGAGTCAATGCAAACTACTTGCCAAGGCCACAAACGGAAACCATGGGAGGTTATACGAGTCTAGACCACTGAACACAAGAAAAATGCAAACAGACTAACAGTAGAGTAATTGTTCATGTATGAGAAAAAGGTTGAATGAGCAGGAAGGAACCAACAGCATCAAAGAAAGCAAGAACTTGATGGATGACACACTGAAACACATCAGCACAGTCAAATACCGTAAAACCTCGAAAAGAAGCCCGTGGGCTTCTTCTTTATTTAGGACCCTTGGATGGGCTTCTTTTCAAGATGGGCTTCCTTTCAAGATGGGCTTCTTTTCAAGATAATTTTTGCAAAGTCAAGGCGGGGACTTCTTTTCAAAATGAATGCTGCAAATATTGAGAATTGCTACTATAAAACAATAGGACTACTGAAGACATAAAGAAGCCCATAGAGAAGAAAGAAGAAAAAAGAAGCCGATACTATCTTGAAAAGCAGCCCATGGGCTTCTTTTCGAGATGGGCTTTCTTTCGAGATTACTTTTGCAAACTAAAGAGAGGGGCTTCTTTTCGAGATGGGCTTCTTCTCGAGATTAAGCCCACTGAGCTTCTTTTCGATGTTTTACGGTATATATGCAGAGATAGCAAGCTTAAGGGAGGACAGAAAGATCAAGAGACACACTTCCGCACAAACCGACAAACAAGTTAACAGGATGATACAATGGATGCATACAGATGGGCAGATGAAATGGACAGAATCTGAGTCAATTTGAGGATTCACTCACCCCTTGACGCTGTGACCTCTTCCTCCCAGTGCCGCCTTGATGGCTGTTGTGGGTGCCGACCGCCTTCTCTGGGCCATGGTCTTGAACCGCTAATGACAAACACAAAATACTGTTTCTATCATAGGCGTGACAGTTCAGAAAGGGAAGTTATCTTTTTATTTATTTATTTTTATTTATTTAAAATCGCAAGATTTGAGCTACACAAAAGCACAACAAATTATCACCATCATCAACATCAACATTAACATTGCCATCATCATCATTGTCATCACCAGTAATGTTATTATTACCAACATCAATATTATCATCATCATCATCATCATTATTATCAACAGCAGCATCATCATCACCATCATTAAGTCATTGTCATCCATCAACATGAACATCCAGCAGAATCATCACCATCCTTATCATTAAATCATCAGTATTATCATTATCATCAACAACAATAGCATCATCATCATCATCATCAAATTATCATCAATATAATCATTGCCATTAATATTATCATCTTATCATCGTCAAGAGCATCATTATCATCACTATCATTAAATCATTATCATCATCATCACCATTAACATTATCATCAGCAACAACAGCATCAGCAGCAGCAGCTCTAAACCATCAGCATAATCACCATTAACATCATCACCATCAACAGCAGCAATATCATCATATCACTGTTATCATCTCCATCATCATTATAATCATCATAGTTAGACCATCATCAACATCATCATCATCATCAACATCATCATCATCATCATCATTTACATCATCATCTGCATCACTATCCCTGTTTTCAGTACCTGCGGAGGGTTCTTTTCTGTGAGACAGAGGTTGTCATGAGGGAACTTGTCTTGGACTTGGACAATACGAAACTAGAGAAAGGGAATTACATTAGTATTTCAATTTCTAACGAATTCACAACTTGATATAAAAAGAAAACTTCATTAATACTTTTATTTCTAAAGGATGAATAACTGGGGATACATAACTTGCAAACACTTTAGAATTGATATATGGTCTTATTATGACCATGGCCCTGTTCAAAGTTAGTAAGCTTAAAGCAATATTTATCAGCCTCTATCTTCTCCTTACAATATCAATACAAAACAAGTTATTTTGTTATGAGAGTTAAGGAACTGATCACACACAATTAATTACACATTTCTTTCAACATGCATGCAAGGAAAATATGGAGACAAGTTGATGGAATTTATCAACACATCATATGTGGTGTTTGGGTTTTAACCCTTTCAGCCCCAAACAAGACATATGATGCGTTGCTAAATTCTCCTAAACAGTTTCCATACTTTAATTTTAATCACTTTGGGAGATTTTGATCTTCATCTTAGATGATCATCTTAGCATGATCAATTCCTTTATTCTCAAAACCAAGTTACTTATTTAATAAGGATAACGTAAGGAGAAGTTGAATATTGATAAACTGGCTGGGGCTGAAAGGGTTAAAAAAGAGGAGCCTGTGTAGTGTAGTCTAAAGTAATAATAATAATAATAAACAACTTTATTTCCAGAGGGTGACACATGACAGTAAAACTGATAAGCTAGTGGCCCTCAAATAAAA
>JAOEHT020249533.1:0-18820 GCA_025448195.2 Parazoanthus atlanticus
AAGGACAGGAAATGCTCTGGGAAAGACTAGTTCTAAGCCAAATACGATAAGCGAATATTATCTCGGTTGTATCACGAAACTCATTCTATGGATACTTAATATTTTGATAAATAAAGACTTCCATTATGTAGCTAGTTTACTGTCTGTATTATAGAGTATTCGTCAATGCTCTTATTGTTATATAAAATTTAGTAATACCTTATGTTTGTCAGACTGAAGTTAGCTAAGGTAAGGACTTGGGGGAGATTGCCTCTTTTACAATCACGTATCCTCTTTAGTTAAACTGTTTTCCTTATATACTTCCTCGTTCTTCTGCGTCCAAAAAGAATAATCTATCCTTAGTTCAACTTTTGTTCCTTTTGTTATTGTTACATATATCAGTATTTCAGAGTGCCTTTGTCTATGTACATGTAACCCATGTGAGATTTTTTACTTCTATTTGATGGAGCCGATATAAATAACTAGAATAACCTTCCAAATTATTTTGAAACGTTCAGAAGTCATTATGACAAAACATTCACTTTACTCGCAAGACATTGGGGCATTCACCCAGTTCTTGCTGCAACCTCACCTTTAGGATTCGTATAGTTAATGTAGTTTGTTGCCAACTTGTTCCTGTTGGAAAGTTTCAACATTTTCAGTCGATATATAACGAGAGCTGTGCATGTCATTATTTATCCGCTTTCTTTCTTTGAGGTCCCCGCAAACTTTATGTGTACATGCAATTAGACGCATCAAAACTGACTGCTCAACAAGTTTTGTTCTTTCTCTTTCCGTAGCGTGCTAGTGAGTCTAAGAACGAGATGGAAACCTTGAAGCAGAAACAAGGCGAAGAGTCGCTCAAGTTGGAGAAGAGGAAAAAAGCGATCGAGATCGAGTTATCAGAGATAGAACCTCTTGTACAGGAAGCAAAGAATGCAGTTGGAAACATCAAACCTGATTCGTTATCTGAGATCCGCTCACTGCGCATGCCCCCTGATGTCATCCGGGACATCTTGGAGGCCGTGCTGAGGCTTATGGGAATCTTTGACACTTCTTGGGTCAGCATGAAAAGGTAACTGACGCTATCTTTTTGTGCCATTGGGGAGCAAGTAAAAACACATGCCTTCTGCAGTGACTTTTTTTAAGGGTAGAACCCCTGATTTACCCTTCCAGCCCCCAATAGGGAGTGGGGGATGTCGCTTGCTATCTCTTCGGAATCTAAAACTCAAACTGTATTTTTTTGTTTTTTGACTATCTCCAAGACTAAAGGTCGACGTGGAAAAAAGAAATATTAATACAAATTGTTACGAAAATAGAATAGCTCACACCGCTGTTGGTCTAGTGTCCTAAAATGTTAACTTAACTGGTGACTTAACCTCTTCGGAAAACGTGGGGTAATCTCGGTGTTCTGGTGAGAGCTATGTAGAATGTTACCGGCTGCGTATGAAATGTGTTACCCTCAATAAATAAACTGTCTTTACATTTTCGCTCTTTGCAGTTTTCTTGCCAAGCGAGGAGTCAAGGATGAGATCTGCTCATTTGATGCGCGGAAGATCACTCCCGATATCAGAGCCAGTGTGTTAGAACTGTTGCAGAAAAACGCAAATTCGTTTGATCCAAAGGTAAGATATCCCCTCTCGTGTGGTAACATTCACTAATATCTTAGAGGCATCCCTGGTCGTCCTGAAAATACTTTATCAGCGTGGACATCACACCAAAAATAACACAAATGCCAATATGTCCGTTAATAGGGTTCCTCGGCTAGAAAACGTTATTGCTCCCAAATCAGTTGAAGGTTTTAGTATTGCCCTAGTCCAATCGATAATTATATCCACAAGGTCAAGCGATTTAGTTTGACTATTCAGTCTTGAAGTTAAATTTTCCGCGTGCCGCCATTTTGAAGTGTGGCATAAATTGGTTGAAGCTCCAGACTTCACTCCTGGCAAGTCACAGTCAGTGGTAGTGAACGAGAAAGGGCCTGGCACTACATAGCACAATTATTGGTTTTGTAATTACCAATACGGACTAAGGCAATACCTTAAGTTTAATTTGAGAGCAACGGTGTTTTTCAACCGAGGATCCCATTAATAGTTTTAATTGTAATATCATCTCAATCATTTTAACAGTTATATTGTAAATATATTTTTCCTTAGTAGTTTTGTAGTAAATGTAAAATTCTGTAATTCAGTTCTGTACTGCAGTGAAAATTTAATAAACTATTATTACAAAATAGAAAAAATGTTAGTCTTGTTTGGTAGTGTACAGCCATTTAAAGATAAATTATTTTCCTATTCATCTGGTTTGCGTATCAAGTAACTTATATATTTTTGTTTCCAATTCCGTTCTCCAGCTTGCTAAACGGGCAAGTGTGGCCGCAGCACCCTTGGCAGCCTGGGTCAGAGCTAATGTGAAGTTCTCGGAAGTTTTGGAGAAAATCGAGCCTCTGGAGAACGAGCAGGCACAACTCCAGAAGTAAGCAACCAAGTTGGGTGAGGTTAAGAAAACATGAATCTTATTAGCTAATGAGTCAATGGGTCAGACATATACAAAGGACGTTTGACAACAGTTTATCAGAGGTTCTATGTGGCAAAATAATAAAAAAGTGAGGAACTAGCCTATATTCATTAAGGCACCTAAAACACTCCATTACATACAGAGGATCCGCGATCTGGAATACAATGAGCACAGAGAAACAAAGACCTCGCACACGAATCATATAAGAACCTGGTTAAAAAATCTCAGATTATCGGACGAGTTTAATAAGATAATAAGATTTGTAAACTCTTTAACTTTTAGATTTAGATTTAATGTTACACGACCCCACAAGCTGTAAGCGTTTTACTATAATCGTGTATAAATAAAGGTTTTGTATTGTACTATATCCCGTTCTTGTATTTTACAATTTTGTTTCTGAAGTCACATGCTGTTTCTTACAGGAATTTGAACAAGTCCCAGCAGCGGTTGGAGAAACTGGGTCATGCGCTGGAGAAGGTCGACCGCGAGGTGGCCGAGATGAGGAAGAGGTAACTAAGATCTCCCCAGTGGAGAGTGTCATGCTATTGTAAGCTCGGGAATATATTGTATGTGAGAGCCGAAACAGGCGGAATATTTTCATAGCTTGTTTTCAAACATGAAATCAATGCTTAAGTAAACACAAAGTTCATCATCTTCCTGTTAGCTTGCATTTACAACTGAGTTTGACTTTTCTTACGTCGCAAATGAGCTTTAAGAACACCTTTCAGTTTCAATGATAGATGTTAAACTTGTTATAGGATTTTTGCATTTCATTACAGCACTGCCTGCCTCACAGCATGTCACGCAAATGCTGTTTGTGACGTGCTGTTGTGTGACGAGCTGTTGTGCTTGAGGCGCACATTACACGTAGTTCAATATATCAAACCCTTAAGTGACAAGTTTGAGGAGCTAGTGCAGAGCAGCTTGTTGTGTGATACACGTGCTGTTTTTATATACACATTTTGTATATATGCTTGTCGTTGTGTGAAATGCACTAAGGGTTTAACGTTAACTTCTTTTCCAGGCGAATTTATGCGACCAGTTTTCACTTTTAAGGCGTACCACATGAATTTAGTCACACTTCTACTAACTACTATAAGTGCTTCAGAGGTCAATATGAATATTTTTGTGAACATTTACAGGTGGTGGAATCGAAATTTCTGCACTGTGAGTCTGATAGAGTACAAACACATTGATCTTGTTTACTCTTTCGTGGAGTAGTTTCTGTTGATGTGGTGTGTTGACGGAAATAACTATTGCTAAAGTAAAGAGTTACAAATTCTAGCTGCACTTCATCAGCTGTATCTAAGCACTAACTTTGAGCTCCGGCTGTTCTCATTTTCAAGGTTTGAGAAACGCACCCAAGAGGCCACACAGCTGAAGATGGAGCTGGACAAGGCCCAGGAAACGATTGCTGCAGCTGAGAAACTTGTGGGCAAACTGGATGGCGAGTTCAAGAGGTGGTCAGGACAGGTACGAATAGCTCCGTTAGCTGGACCTCTATCAGGTTTGCAATAAGAGTTGCAGAACATAGACATACTTTGTACGACTTCTGTTACTTCGAATCTTCGCATGTTAGGGAGGAACCACAGATACTTTTCACAAAACGAGACAAAACTGTAAATTTCCACGGTCTATGATAATCCTGGAAAGTCCTTGGATTTTGAAAAAAAAAGTTCCAGGCCTGGAAAATTGAAGAGGTGAAGTCCTTGAAAGTCTTTAAATTAATTAGTTGCCAGCTGCAGAACCAGAAAATTAACTGTTGAAAAGTATGACAATTTTGAGAACTTTGTGTATTTATTTTAAAAGCTTTATGTTTTATTTGCCTCAGAAGGTCCTTGAATCTGCCAGAAGAGCCCGTAGAAAGTCCGTAAAAATTCCTTGAATTGCATGTTTAGTTAAGGGTGGAAACCCTGTATATATATTAACATATATACATTAATTTGTGTATATCGTTGACTCATAATCTGATACCTGGTCAGAAGTTTCTTAATATATACTTTTGGAAACCTTTTTTCTTACAGTAGATACAATAAAATGCAATACAATAAAATACAATACTATATGTTGCCATACCATACCATGCTACACCATGCCACACCACGCCACACAATGCAATGCAATGTAATGCCATACATTAATACGTAAAATGTAGTACACTGTTATCAAATACAATACAATACAATACAATACAATACAATACAATATAGTATCTTCTATTTAACATGGTAAGATTTAAAGCTGAAGCTTATGGGATCATGTCTTGCGCAGTTAAAGTGATTTAGGTTGTAGTGGAGTAGTTACAGTGTTTTCTCATGCCTGTCAATTTCAACATTTTGTTAAGGTGCATGAGCTGACGTCAGAGCTGGAACAGCTGCCCATGCGCACACAGGTAGCCGCAGGGTTCATTACGTATCTAGGCAACGCTCCCGAGGACGTGCGGCGCGACACGCTTCACGGCTGGTGTGAAGCAGCTGGCCTGCAGAGCTTTGACTTCAGGCGCTTCATGAGCACGGAGAGCGAGCAGCTGGTTTGGAAGTCGGAGGGTTTGCCGTCAGATGACCTCTCCATGGAGAACGCGCTCATGATTCTGAAGGTACAACACAGAAGATGGTTATTAATCATTCTTTATTATTAAAAATGGAGAATAAGGCAGATGAAATAGGATATACAGGTCATGGAATTTCAAGATTTCAAATTCAGGTCTGGAAAACTGGAAAATCAACTTTGGAAATCAAATTATGGAAAATCAGGTCTGCTTGTGAATTAAATCATTTACACTGCCAGTTCATGACGAACAGATTTATGAATCGTCAATTTTTGGGATATTTTCAAACTTTTTAGGTCATGGAAGTTCTAAGATAAGGCCACGGAGAGTTGTGGAATTTCGATTTAAGAAATGTTTACGAACCCTGGGTGTTAACATGTCCTATTTTTCATTGAAACAGATACATTAACGTTTAATGTTGGAAAAATGTAGCGTTGTTCAGAGTTAGTTGCGAGTTTCGATTTTGATATGAAGGGCCAAAAAACAGACAGACAGACTACTTTTTACCTATAATGAAGTCATATAGATGCCAAACGTTTTTTAAAACATCCCATTTGTGGAGTAGCCTTGATGCACTAACCACTGAAGATCTCTGTACATCGTAGCAAGAGAGATGTAGGCAGACAGATAAGAACAGCTGGTACCAGCTGGGTTTGTTATCAGGCCAGACAAGTTGGAAGGAGCTGAGGAAGAAAGAGCTCGCCTACTTACAGGTTGGTAGCACAGTAAAGCAGAAGAGGTTTCGGTACAGTTAGAGTTAGAGTTAGAACTACGTCTCAGGGACGTCAAATTTAAAGGACGGATTACTTGATATCGTGGAGGAGGAGGGGGCCCTTCGAAATTAATGGGTTCGGTCCGTGAGGTCTCAAAGCCAACTTCTATTTACAACGTGATCGGTGTTCGGAGTCGATGAAAACGGAAAGCATTTACCCATTTTTGGTACGTTTTCTATTTTGTTTTTGTGGTCCAGAGGACTGGAATTTGGTACCAATTATTTTTCTTTCCTTACTTTTTATTTTGTCGAACTGTTGTGATGCCACAGGATCGTTTTTACAGTAATTTTAACTTATACGGCAAATGCAATAATTATATGAACTAATTGCGCTATTCAGCGAACTGAAAGTCTTGGCTTTTGTTCCCACATTTTTGTCACAACTCAGATAAAAGTAAATACAAGCTACCATTTCTCATTGAGAAATCTTGATTTACCTTCAGTCTACTAAGTAGTAAGTAGAAGTTTTGAACTGGATAAATTTGTTGTTAAAGAAAATCGGTTACAACGTTTCTTTGTATATTGTTCGAGCTTTGATGTTTAGTCGACTCATTCTGTATTGGTAACTTTATTGTTAAATATAAGACAGTGAAAAAGATTTTCTGTTTT
Source organism: Parazoanthus atlanticus (assembly GCA_025448195.2). NCBI lineage: Eukaryota > Metazoa > Cnidaria > Anthozoa > Zoantharia > Parazoanthidae > Parazoanthus > Parazoanthus atlanticus. Next base: position 6,426 of record JAOEHT020249533.1, read on the forward strand.
CATGTTTAACCAGCTGTTGATTGAATTCCTGATGATAGGAACATTATAATTTAAGACAGGTTATTGTGGAATAGATAGCAGAAATTCCTTTCGTGAAGTAAGTAGATGAACTGGGCACGACATTTAGAGTTTAATACTAGACTAATCAACTTTGAAACAAGAAATGGCATTAGTGGAGCCGAAACCAATTGTAGAATTGCACACATTTTAGGTATCCTATTGATGATCAGTTACTGATTTACCTTTTGCTTCAGCAACATCACAAGGAAGGCAGCGTGACCGAGCGGTTTTAAGCGCTTTCTCGTAACCCGGAGGCCCCGAGTTCGAGTCCTCTACCCGCCGGTCACGCTGGTGTATATAGCCTTCTGGCCAGCCTTCCTGCCAGTTGGGGTTTTTAACCCTTATGGGTTATTGTGTGTATCATGGTACTGAAAAGCCCCTTACGGGGAGCTGTCATTAGAATTTTTTATTTTTTTATTTTTTATTTTATTACAGTTGTCTGTGCAGTTTCGAAATGCCAACAAGTGATCTTGTACATTAATTTGTTTTCCAGAGTGAAATGCGTCCTTTCCTTGTTGACCCATCTTCAAGAGCGACTGAATGGCTTAAGACACATCTGAAGGAACAGCGTTTGGAGATTATCAACCAACAGGTTAAGAAATCAAGAGTAATAGTAGTTTTAATAAGTTACTGTCGCTTCGAATTGGGATAATTATATATTATTGAAACTACAAGCACAATTGTACAAATACTCACACCCACACAGAGCCTCACACAGCCTCACACACCCACCCACACACCCAGTCTCACACACCCAGCCTCACACACCCACCCACACACCCAGCCTCACACACCCAGCCTCACACACCCAGCCTCACACACCCACCCACACACCCAGCCTCACACAGCCGCCCACACACTGCTCTGTTTGAAGAAATGAAATCTATTTTTCGAAGGAATTAAACGTGTTTATGCGGCGTGTGACATTTTGAAGTTGTTCAGTTGTTTTTGTACAACTGAAGGGTTTACCTTCATAAAATAAAGGATTTCTAAACCATTTTTGTTGTGCGTTTTGTGCTGCAGGACTCCAACTTTTCAACTGCTCTTGAACTCGCCGTGCGGTTTGGCAAGACGTTGATCATCCAGGAAATGGATGGCATTGAGCCGATACTTTATCCCATACTGAGAGGAGACCTGATCAGCCAAGGTTTGTGTGTTCACGAATAGGACATAACCTGTTGTTTCCTCGTGTTGTCAGGGTTCGTGCTACTCCTTGAACTCTTTGAAAACTCTTTGAGTATAGCTCTGTTTTCAAGGGCGCTTAAACTGTTCTGGAAATTCAGAGCTTCTGCCAAAAATCCTCAAAAACTCCTTAAAGTTTTGCTCTCAGGGAAAATTATATGAATATAAGTGAATACTGCAGATTACTCAACGGAAATTGTTACCATGTGTACACCAGCTGTTAAATGTAGATTATTTGCTGTTAAGGGGGAAGGGAGGAGTCAAGAAGTAACTGGAAATTTTTTTTATCGGTTTAGTGACCAGTAAAAACAGATATGAACCAAAGTAAATTTGCTAAGAACACTCCCTTCAAATTGCTTAAATTCTTCTAAGTTCTCGGATATCCCTTGTGTAATCCTCGATTTTAACATTCAGAGATCAGCACTAGACCTTTATATGTGCTGTACAAGTGCTGTACATACGAACAGGTGGAGGAAATTTCGTGTTAGGCCTGTGTTATAGATGTTTTCACTGTTACCCTTCTGGGAATCGTTCAAATGAAACTCGATTGCGACTCACCACCAGTTGCTAAACATAACCATCTCAAGCTTTCGTGTGGCGTAAAACTAAGGATATAAAAGATTGTTCCCAATAAAAAAAAATTAGAATAGGAATTATTTCCTATTAAGCTGTATTCATTTTTTGCCGTAGGACCTCGTTTTGTTGTTCAGATTGGAGAAAAAGTTATTGACTACAATGAAGATTTTAGGTAAGTGACATTTAATTAATTTATTTATTTAATCACTTTAATTATACAAATTAAAAATATATATAAATTGTATAATTTGGAAAGGTTTATACAGATTTAAGGAAATCCTTATAAAAATAGACCTCCCTTACAATATCTGCCGATATCTGACAATATCTGTCGAACGACTTCTAAATTATTACCTAGGACTGATCGGTATTACTCCACCTACATGTAATTCTTCTGAGATCCACCATAGCATCTTTGTGTAACTCAACGTCATCCCCTCCTCTCACTGTGTTTTGCATCTCTCCAGGGTTTACCCCTGCTCCGGGCCTCCTTGAGCAAAAGACATCCATTTTAATTGGAACCTTGACTTTGTAAGACGTATATTTAATAAGGGAATCACTGCTTCGATTACCCAAAAGTTGATTAAGGTTAAGGAATTTTTCCTTGAGGACATGTTACTATTACCTGACTCACCTGGGCCGGAATTCGAAACATGGATTGTTAAACAAAATATGTTCATAGTACTTTAAACATATACCTTATAACGTATTTTTTATTCTAAGTACCTCTGATCTGATTTTCACGTGAATTTCAACCAGATTGTCGTTCAAATCCGTTTTGACTTAGAATCACCTGACATGTGATTTCTGTTCACCCGTTAACCTCAAACGCCACAAGTTGTTTTCTTCTATTTCTTTATTTACTGTTAAATTTGATTTCTCTTTGTGATAGTTGACAACCGTTGATGTTTTTTCTTAAGTTATCGTACTTTGTTTAAGAAGTCGTCTATTTTCTTCCGAGACGTTTCAAAACACTTTACCACGAGTTTTCTTTCAACTCCAGGTTGTTCCTAGCAACCAGAAACCCCAACCCCGAGCTACCGCCAGACGCGTTCTCCATCATATCTGAAGTCAATTTCACCACCACCAGGGCAGGACTCACGGGCCAGGTGCGTGACACTTGCGTGACTCCTACGTAGCAGTTGCGTGATATTTTGTAGAAGTTCCTCAAGTGCAAACATTCTATAATCGTTTGTTATTCTATTACTGCTTTATTGAATGGAACTACCCTTCTTTATTGTTGCTATTATTATCATTATTACTATTGTTATTATTGTTAATGTTATTATTGTTGCCATTCACTAATTCTTTACCAGTTTGTTTGAGCGAACTACAAGTTGATGTACTCCGATCTATATTAAGTAACTTCTTCAAACTGAAGCTTCAGGAAGATGTAGTTTAAGATCGGACAATCAGAGATTAATGGTTGTTCGAAAACAAGATCTAAATTCTTTGGAGTCCGAACTTTTCCCATACAAGATCGTTTCCTAATTTGTGGAACGAACTCCCTTTGAGACCAAGTTCCGTGTCCAATATTAACTTTTTAGAAAAAAAAACATAAAAGGTTATTTTAAAATGTACTCAGTTTTTGGGATGGATGATTAGTAGTGTTTCTCTTTTATCTGTTTCTAGTTGTTGGGAATCACGATCCAACACGAGAAGCCGCAGCTGGAGGTGAAGAAGACCGAGTTGTTACGGAAGGAAGAGGACCTCAAGGTGCAGCTGGCCGAGCTCGAGGAGTCTTTGTTGGAGGTACGATCTCTTCACTTCTTTTGTACCATTTCCTAATACAAGATATCTCACGTCTGACGTTTGTGCATAGGATTACATAGCGCTGAACGTCCAACTGGACCCAGTTTGGCCCGAAGCGGTTTTATGGCTTACTTGAGAAATAAATTAATGATTTAGAAATGACTCTGGTGAAAACCTGTAAATGGAAAAGGATTCTCAGAAGCAACTATACATGTAATGTCATGACAGAATTTTGCCCCCAAAAGGAAGAACAGCTACTTGAGAGAATCCATTTTCATGCCAATTATTGATCACAGATTTTCAACACAGTACATTTTAGATCTGTTATAAATTTCTTAAGAAAGCCAAAGAACGTCATTTCAGATTTAACGATAATCTTAATCACTAATCAAAATAAACAGCGCGCAAATCATTATAGGTAGTGATTGCCGGACCTAAATGAGGGTCGCAGTTCACAAGCTCGTGATCTCCAGAGTTCTTCAAGTTCAGTTTGTACCTAGTATCAGGTCAAACCGGCGAGCTGTTCTGGAGGCTATCGTCATTATTGATGCCTTGTAGCCTGTGAGCCACAATCTATGGAGTCGTTTGTACTGTTGTTGGTCAACAGGTACATGAAACACCATCCATATCTGTGTAGCTTCGGCAGGAACAGACGGTTGTGTAGAGCTGAGTTTGACTTGTTCGTACTGAGGAAGTGTCGCTTTGTTAACTCGTCTCAGGTTGCGCCAGACGATTTGCGATGACTAAATTAAGAAGTAAGACGAAGACAGCCATTTTCCAAACACATTCTGTAGTTCAATTTCAAACTTGATAACTTTTTTACCAGTATATAATTGGCTTTTCTTACTATGCGTTTGATATTTTTCACCCTTCGTTTTATTTTTATCATGCATTTGATTATTTGATTTTCTTTTGTTCATTGAGGGTGCGCTAAAACCTATTCCAATTATCGGGACAAGTCAAGTTTTGAGTCGGAAAAATAGATCTTGACCTGGGCTTGTCTATTTTGACAAGCAGATTTCTTTAGCAATACACAAAAACTTACAAAATGAGTTGTTTGCTTGTCATTTTTCTTGTAGACTTTCCATTCATTCTTCTGGAACAAGTAAATTTTAAATTCGGACGACCAAATATTTGTTATGAATGCCCGAAGGACAAGTGGATTAAACTTTTCGTCTTACCCTGTTGATTTCAGACCCTGGCCAACGCCGAAGGTAACATCCTGGAGAACAAAGCGCTGTTGGACTCGCTGAACAAGACCAAAGCCAGCAGTCTGACCATCGCTGAGTCGCTTACCGAGGCTCACCGCCTGCAAACAACACTGGACCAGGTAATGTGAAGGTCCTTTGTACGTACCAAGTCTGTTCTGTCTTGTTAAGAAATCATTTAATGTGATAGGGACCTCAGTGCTGAACCGTTGTTCTAAAATTCTTGGCATCAAATTACTAGCTTGAACTGACTTTTAACTTACATTGAATACGATGACGAACTTTTACTATATTTATTTTCAAGAGCTAAACTCCTTTCACCTCACCTCAGCTAGTTCCGTTATATATCCAGATATTGCCCTTTTTGCAATAGTGTGGAGCTTCAAGTTTACTTGCGACGTTTTACATATATAAGAATGCCTATTGCTGAAAGAACACCTCCGTATTTTCAAAATTTAATAGCTTCTTTCTTTATGGGTTTTCTCAAACTAAAATTGATTTGCTGCTAATAAAGAAATCGCAGAAACTGAAACTAACTTGACTATACGCCCAAAGTTACGATAACGTTTTACCATTCTTCATAATACCACCACCTTGCATTGCTGCGTTGAAAGATTCGGAGTGAATTCCAGGAGTGAAGTTTGTATGATGTAGTGAAGAAATTTGACTCATCTAATTCGTATTTAATATCGTTGCTACAATATAACAGGAACGGGACGCGTATCTGCCGCTTGCTGAGAATGGCAGCACTATATTCTTTGTGATCTCGGACCTGGCCAAGCTGAACAACATGTATCGCTTCAGCCTCGCGTCATTTCTAAGGCTCTTCCAACGTTCACTTGAGGCTAAACAGGTAACAGAACTCTGCATCTATTAGTACGCTTTTTTGACTGAATTCTGCGGTTTTTACAGGTTATAGAAACATCAAAAAGCGTTCTGTGTTCTTTGTAGGAATACAATGCATTACGAGCACCTCCTAGTTTTATACAAATCCAGCCCATAGACAATTATAATTTTTTCCCTTTACAAATGTAACCGTTCTTTAATCAATTCTTGTAGCAAGAGTTATTTTCCAGTTTCGCATTATTTAAACAAACTGTTTATCAGTTTTGTGAAACTTTCCTTTTGAGATTCACGACCATAGTTATTCTCGAGTGGTTGCATGGAATCGAGGCTGTTCATGTCAAATATTGAAAGACTAGTTTTTAGAAAACTGATTTTTCTGTGTTGGCCAGTGAAACAAATGTGGGGTTTGATAAGCAAAAGTTAATAGTGTTTGCATGTACTTTTCCGTCGCCGTGATTTTAAGTGAGTTCATTTGCTCTAACGAGGGACTAACGCTCGAAAAGTGAGCCTTTGACTCAACCTGACATCGAAGTAAATAAATGTGTGCGAGGTTAGCGCAGTTGGTAAGATCTCTGACTGCCAACCAGGATGTCCCGGGTTCAACTCCCGGTCTGGTCGAGGGTTGAACGTTGTGGGACCTTCTTTCGCCACAACGTCCGTGGACAGGCACATTAAGCTGTTGGTCTAGTCTCCTAAAATGGTATCTCAGGGGACTTAAAATAACCCACACACGTCTCGAAAAGAGTAGGGTAATACCGGTGTTGTGGTGAGGGCCATATGGGAGAGTACGTCCTATGGATGTAAATGTGTTACCCTCAATAATTATAGAGCCTTTGCTTTGCTTTACTTTACTTTCTATGCGAACTTGTGTTGATCAAACCGCGCGTGTTAAGTACCTGCTTGTTTCAATCGACAGGAGTCCAGCAGCACTGACATGAGGATCAAACTCTTGAGGAGTTCCTTGCAAGGTCTGGTATACGAGTACGTTTGCAGATCCTTGTTCAAGGTAAAACTCATTGATGTAAGGGGCAGCAACACTGATCCAAAGAACAATTTGTACCGTGAATTTTCTCAATGGGGAATGGTTTTCATCCTTTCTCAAATTGAAAATAAGACCAACTACATTGAAGTTCCGGGAGGGAGACTTGAAGTTGAGACTGAGTAAAAATACATTGACAGTCTCACGCAGGTTCTCTTTCCCACGTGCAAGTGATAAGTGAGACGAAGTATTTCCGTGCGGAAACGCATCCATTGCTGGATCTTGATGACGACAGGAATGTTACACAGGGATATTACACAGGGATGTTAAATGAACTCTGCTACAGTTTTTACCTCGAGATAGCCGGTTGTGTTATTTCACCTGCATGAAGGGATGTGACACAGGACTCCCGTTACCTTCTCGTGTTATTTTGTCCAAGGGAGCAGGCTATCTAATATTTTAGTAAAGATAGTGCGTGCTGTTTGACCAATATTTTCATATTTCTTTGTATTTCTCCAGGCCGACCGTCTCATGTTTGCCCTGCACCTTGTACACGGTATGCACCCGGGGATGTTTGAACCACAGGTTTGTTCTGCCACAGCCCTTCTCCTAGCTAACAATCTCCATCGTATCGTTTTCAGGTTCAAGCCTGATCAAACCTATTCCAGTCCAGAATATATCTTATTTATTTATTTATTTGCATATTAATTGACAGCATTTATTCAGACATCAGACGGTCCAGTTCATTCTAGTTTGTTCATTTGTAGCATCATAAAGTGACGAAATAAAGAACAGTGCAATATGTGTAACCCGTCAGTTTATAACGGTGACCCAATTCAGGAAGACAGAAAATACTTTCTAAGCAATTTTTTTTAAATTCATATAGATCTCAATATTAGAATAAGAATCCATTAATGGTTTAATAGCATCCAAGATCACAGAATTGACCCCATTCTAATGTTAAAAACCAATTTGCACCTGAGTACAGTTGGTCTAAGTCGGCCTCAGTTACACCAGGAAATTTACCAGTATTAGAACAACACCAATAAAATTGTAGATATCAAAACATAATTTGAACTTTGACCTAGTCCTTGCTAAACACCAGTCTGTTTGAGATGTTGAGTCCTGTTTCTTTCAGCCAACTTTCAAGTTTTTGTTCAAGATATATTGACTTGACCCGGCTTACCCGATGATGTTGTAACTCAGTTTCTCTCGGTACCAACTCGTGAATGATGTAAGAACTAACGAGTGATCCCATGTTTTACCTTTGATAGGAGTGGGAGCTATTTTCTGGTATGATCGTCAGTTCGGCTGTATTCAAACGACAGGTACGGATGTCAGGGTCTTCATGCAAAAGTTTCACATCTTTGTGAAAAATATAGTACGATAGATAATTAGCAAAGTTTAACTTATGCAATCCAGGTGTATGATTCTCGTCTTAATATGTGGTGCACAGGCAGATAGAAAGAGCTAAATGGAAAATAATACTGGACTGGACCGTTTTTAAGAGTTATGAACTTTAACCCTTAAATTTTTGGAATACTTGGAGAAACACCAACGTTCATGGGGAAGGAAGATATTTGCCCCCCCCCCCCTTTCTTTTTCACATACTTTAGCTATGTAACCCTGCCAAGCTTCAGAAATTTTCCTTGACCCCACTTCTGGTCATTAAAATATCATAACCCCCTTCCCTATTTTTGCCGACCCCCCTGGCGGTCCCTAACTTCAGATTATTTTAGAGATAAGCATTCTGGATTTTCTCCTTGTGGTTTGTGAGCGTCAGTGGTATGCTTTTGATATATAAAAAAAGAACCAAGACCGCACAGCACAGCACTTATCATACCAGGATATCAAAACACTGTGCCGTACCGCAGTATGGAGATGGGCTCCCTGTGGGTGGTGGGCGCGCGTGATGCGACACGCACGTCACACGCAGGTCATGTGATCATGGATGCGCGTGATCTTAGCGCGCGGAGTGGTCGTTGTTTGTTGCTTGGCTTCGAAGGAAGTTGGAGGGAGTTTTTAATTTTCTTTGAGGTGCTTGATCACTTTTGATCTGTACAGAGGAGATTCAGATTCATTCTGGAAGTTAATTTTGGCCACAAGGGACATTGAAGTATTTATTTAGCTGCCAAACTAGGTGGGGGTTTAAGTGATTCATGTTTGGTTTTGCGCAATACGCCATTAGTCCAAAACATTGACATTGTAAAGTCTAGCTATATAATAAAATAATTTGTGGAAGGAGATTTGACTTTCGAGTAAAGCTCTGGGAAACAGTGGAATCGAACTTATATTATTGTTCAATTGATTTGCAGCGTCGAGTGACCCGGCGATTGAGAATGAATTCGTTCGGAGAAAGACGTGCCCTCCTCAAGTCCGCGGACAGACCGTACCCCTCTTTGGGGTCGATCAACCAGACCAAATGCAAGGTCTATAAGAGACGATGGTATATTCTGATTATTTTCTCTATTGTCGCTTCACTCAACAACATAATCTGGAATACTTGGGGCCCAATTCAGGGCACTGCACAGGTTGTGTTCGGCTGGGACAGCGCGACAATCGCTCTACTGGCAGATTGGGGACCCGTTTCATATGTGGTCGCTGTTTTGCCGATGTCTTGGCTTATGTCGGAGAAAGGTATGAAACGTAAATAAATTTAAAGATTCATTTTAAAGAATAACTGCCGCTGTTTTCAACATTCTACACGCACTTTCTCTTTCAATGAAAAACGCCGGAAGGGTGGTTTCTTACGACTAAGGTATATTTAATATTACATGTAGAGAGGCTTCGTTGCAGATCTGGAATAGATGGCTTCATATTATTTCTGTGCCAACCGAAACATACTGTTTTACTGAATAAAAATATGTTATAATTTCAAACATATTCATTTCTGATTTTAAAGCTGCATTTTTGTCTTATTGTCACGTGTGCGAGTCTCAAGATTTCATTGACAAGGCCGGCAAATTATATTGCCCGCCCGTGGAAGATCACAAGATCACTGGGCTATCAGATCTCATTCACTGCATCTAAATAACTAGCTTTGAATCAATCCTTTTCCTAGCCAACTCAAATATCTTGTTGCATCGAATTTTTCAAACATATGATTGTTTGTTTGGTTTATTTATTTTTTATCATGGTCGCAGATAGTCACGTGCGCGAGTTTGCACCAGACTTCCTTTGTATGACCAACACCTTTCATATCTATTGTTTTTCTTATCTTATCTGATTGTTCAGTAATCTCTTGGGTCCTAGTAAAATTATTATGTGAGGGACAGGATAAGATTTGGATTAGCAGAGTTTGATAAACATGTTTTAGAAAAGGAGCATATTAATTTTCTATTTTGGGGGCAAGATGATGGGTGGCCAAAAATCTAGGGGGTACTCTGATATGAAAGGAGCAGAGGGGGGTACAAAATAACAAATAGCTTTGGTTTTGAGTTTCACAGTTTTGGTATTTTTGGGGGTTGTTAGATTTTGGGTGGTACTTTCAATTTTGGCTTTTTTGGGTTTCAGTTTGAGCAAGCCAGGGTGTTTTTGGGTATGGTAAGTTGACTCATGGTATTCTTAGGGTTTTCAATTAAGGCTCTATTTGCACCTCCCTGACACTTTTATATTGCACTCCCCCCCTAGCAGGCAATATTTACAGATTAATCTTTTGTGTTGCTTGTAGGACTTCGCTCAGCAGTTGTTCTTGCTACAGTGTTTGAGTTTGTTGGTGCAGGGCTACGGTGCTTTCCAAACCTGGGCATTGAGGCACAGACATGGATGATTCATTTGGGACAGTTTATTACTGGTATAGGTGGCCCTGTTGCTATGGCAGCCCCACCTTTGGTCTCGGCAGCATGGTTTCCTCCTGAACAAAGAACCACAGCCACAGCAATCTCATCCCTTGCATGCTACAGTGGCACAGCATTGTCTTTTGTTATTGGACCATTGCTCGTCCCTGATGTTGGCAAGCTTTTAATTAATGGATCCCAAACTGAACACAGTATAGACTACAAAAAAATTCGCAGCAACTTGACAGATTCTCAGTATGACCATTTAAAAAGCCGTATTATGAATCTGATGTATATTGAGATTGGTGTTGTGACATTTATTTTGATATGTGTTCTGGTCTACTTTCCCAAGAAGCCAAAACATCCACCGAGCGTCACTGCAGCAACTGGTCGACTTGATTTTAATGTTGGTTTGAAGAAGCTGATGAAGAGTGGCCAGTTCTGGTTGCTGGTGTTAATCTATGGTGTCGGCACTGGGATATATGGTGGCTGGTGTTCAGTGCTAGATTTAAACTTATCAGAATTTGGAGTCTCTCAGTCCACTGCTGGTTGGCTTGGCTTTTGGGCAGTTTTGGCAGGATCCATATCTGGAATCTCACTGTCGATGTAAGTACAATAAAATGTAATTTTGGACCCAGCTTATAAAAGAAACATGTTAACAGTCACTCAGTGAGTGAGGGTGTTTTCACAGCTTTGTGCATTCTCAAAGGATTACTGACAAGGAAACTGATTTACAAGCTAAAATACATGACTCTGTATCTATAAACAGACACTGCTCAGATACACCTCACTTACACTATGTACCAGATAGGATTTCGAGGCAACACAAACTCGTTGTGTTGCAGTGTAAACAGCAATATTTATTATAGTTTTTCGTGGCACAAAAACCTTTCCAATACAAAAATCTATCCAATAAAATTATGTGACATATCACTTTGAAAGTGTTGTGTCTCACGTCCAAAACAGCACAAAAAGTGTGCTGGAAAAATTTTTCCAAGTATAAACAGAAGGCCTATCCACTGTGTTTTTTACAGTGGTACAAAAGCTATTTGGTATAGTGTAAACGAGGCCTATTAATTAAAAGTATTTCAACAAGCAAACAGTACAGATGGACTGTTTTAGTCAGTGATTAAGTTGGAATGTAATAATTGCTTTCCTGTTACTGAGTATCTTTCACTTTCTTATTATAACAGCTAGCAACATGCAAAATCACAATCTATTTAGTTAGTCCAAAATATATTTTTTAAATTGGTAATTAGTTAAATTAGTAATGATGTCATATGACATCACAAACCTGCCATCTTGAATTTCATAGCAGACATCTTTGATATATTGATGATGTCAGAAAATCACCTGCGAAACCATGATTGATGCATAAAATTGTTGGAAGATAAATTGTAGGAAAAGACAGAGAAATTCATGATGCCAGCTGAGCTCTTAGCATTCCATGGTAACCTGAGAGCTGTCAAAACAAGCTGGCGATCTGCAAATTTGACCACCTGTTGTGTTCTGAACCCCTGCTAAAAACTTGTCTTGCCACCTTAATATGTGGGTTTTATTGGCATCATACAGATTGTGCTGCCTTCTTTCACAGGTGTAGCACCTATTTCAAAAACTAATGACGACCCTGGTAACATTAGAATATAGGGACCTATAGCAATCAGTATGGCAATGGCGATGAGGAAAGCACAAAACAATAGGTTTATACAATATTTGCAGGTGGGAATGCACCAGGTTTGCCACCTGGTCATCCTCAAGCAAAATATGCAGCGTGAATTGCAAAACATTTGGGTTTTGTAGAGATCGTGAATGACATGAACAAATTGCCCTGTTATTAGTTCTGCTTTATAACTGTCAGCTGCAGTTCATGCCATTTGCACTTTTTACCGCAACTTATAATTAAAAATGCCTAGAGGATAGTATGCAAACAAAAGATAACACAAGAAAGACAGTATATTTTAAGCAGCCGTCGTTCAAGCTGTTGCCATCTCAGCTGCTAAAGGTCGCTTATGACTG
>JAOEHT020249534.1:0-10693 GCA_025448195.2 Parazoanthus atlanticus
TTTACAAACATACATACATACAAACATACAAACATACATACATACATACATACAAACATACACACATACATACTTGTATACATACATACATACATACATACGTACATACATACCGCCATACATACATACATACATACATACATACAAACATACATACATACATACATACAAACATACCGCCATACATACATACATACATACATACATACATACATACATACATATATATACATACATACATACATACATACATACATATACATACATAAATGCATACATACATACATACATATATATACATGCATGCATGCATACATACATACATACATACATACATCATACACACATACTACGCATTTACGCGCAATTAAACGTATATACTCATAGCGAAGACAACCTAAGTATGTCACTTACTGTTTCGAAAACAATAAGTTGGACCCAGTGGTTGAAGCGGAAGCCTTGTACGTTTCCAGTATCGTATGCCGCCCTTTGCCTTGCGAGTCTACTACTGTCTTGGCCTTTAACACTGTTATTGAAGTAAATAAGAAGTATTCAATTTGTTTTAAACATAGAAAAGATATTGTAGGTTTCATGTTAAACGGAAGAAACGAAATATCGATTCGAATGTTGTACATGTAAGAGAAGCTTTAAAAGCATTGATTTGGTGTTTTGTCTTACTATATATGATTGGTTTATCGGTCAAAACGGTTAAAAGTAGATATCTTATAAATTGAAATACAAGGTAAGGATGTTTTGCTGAGGAATGGGACGCTCGATGCATAATAAATTGTTTGATTGCCTTACCAAAGTCACTGCTGCAGAAAACCTTTTGCATCTCACTCTTGTGTTGAGCTGAAAATGAAAAAAGATAATAGTTATCTCAATCTGTAGATGATAATATCGTCGCAAAGCCAATTACAGTTGTTTTTACCAGATTTATAATATTTTTACTGGAGATTATCTCTGATCGCTAGTTCTCGTTAGAGTACAGCAAGGCAAATTGCATGAAAGAACTCGTTAGAGCTGTACAACAGTGTTTGTTGTACCATAAGCCTGGTTTTCACGAGCGACGCAAAAACAAAGAAAGAGCAGAAACAAATGCAAGCTCCTTACGTCTGTGGAAATGAACTATAAAACAAGCACAAGAATCTTTTGCTTCTGCCTCCGCCATCTTGTCTGCTCATGAAGAAACCTGGAACGAGCGCTTTGATTGGTTGATCAAGATGAGGCCTTAAAACACGCTTGCTTCACCTTCCGTTTTCATGAGGAAAATGTTGAAGCTATCTAGGGCAAGAGCAAGTGCAAAAGGAAAAGTTTCAATCCTTGCGCTTGCTTCATTTCTTGTTCTTGAATCGATCAGTCAAGACTGTTTTCACGGTGAAATAAAAAGTCTTGTTCTTGCGCTTGTTTATAATAATAATAATAATAATAATCGCCTTTATTTATTCAGCACAGGATAGTCCCTTCAGTCTCAAAGACTGCTATCAATGGATACCAAAATCTACATTACAGGATTAAATAAGTGAAAGATAAACTTGCTTCTGCGCTTGTTCTTGCATCGCTCGTGAAAACCAGGCTGTAGGAATCGTTGTCGGGGAATTTCAAAAACATACGCTACAAAGGACATCAGTTCTGTTTAACTAACCTTTGTCGACGGATGTCACAGTTGCTTTGAAGCCATTTGCTGTAGCGCTTCCAGCAAACCCTGACTTGAATGAAAAGCTTATACATCCAGAAGGACAGGTGCTTGCCAGGTGGCCAGGACTTCTATTCCCACAGTAAGATCGTCTCTTGGAACTTTTCTTGCCGTTGCACTCTATAGAAGAAACATTCCATCCAGTTTTCCTTACTGAGAATTCTGAAACTTCACAATAACTTTTCTGAATATTTTTTTTTCTTTTTCTTATAATTATGTATATATATATATATAAAAATGTAAATTGGTACTGAAATAAATATCATTGTCATTGTCATTGTCACATGCATGTAACCCACCGTCGGAGTGGCATAAGTAATGGCACCACATCTTATGAGAAGTTGAGGATAATTATTTGTCCGTTTTATGACAAACGTGGTTCAAATTGTTTCCATATTTGCTCTAAATTATAGATATAATGCATCTGTTTATAAAATATTTCGTACAATTCAGTAAAACTTAATGATCAAATATAAACAATAATACTGATAATTAAATGACAGACTTGGTTATATTTATATAGCGTTGTCTGCTATTAAATTGTTAACAACTTGTAAAATCGACTGTAAGTAGCTTATCTAAGTTAAGCTGTCTTTCAAAATTTCTAATATAACAGACCTAGACATGACGATTGGTAATCGAACTGTTGGGCCTAAATTTGTAAAATAGATACGTCATTTCATATGTTAACGATTTTTATAAGTATCAAAATGTTTGTGCTAAAATAGCTTAGCGAAAGCAATCTTAATTGCTTAACGTTTTTTCCTTTCTCCCGATTGAGCTGAGTGACTGATTAAGGAAAGAATGGCTTATCATACAGTAAATGATCGACAACAAAACTACGTACTCACCGAAATGCACGCTAAATTTGTCATCACCCCTTCGAAGCAAGCGATTCTTCCTCCCTCTGTATATTGAAAACGTTTGAAAAGAAACATCGAGAACCTTTCCGGCTGCTGGGCAGAAGCGCCATTTGCATGACTTTTCCCGTGGATAAGGACGTGGGAAATTTGGAGATTGCATTATGTTTGTCTGTCCAGAGACTAGATTCGCGGATCCACCGCATTGTGTTTGGGCTGAAAACGAGATGTACCGAGTCAACAGAACAACCCGTTTATCAACACTTCAACACTACGTTGAAAAAACGTATAAGAACCTGGTTTACTCCAAAAAGGTTCTTGTTATACGTTGGGTATCCAAGGAAAGGTAAGCTTTTATAAAAACATGTTGTTAGCTTGTTTCAATAAAACAAAGGAGAGAACATGTTCTCCTGACCATAATTGTTTGTCACAGTGCAGTGGTTTGCAATGCAACACGCTAAATTAGTATGAATATAATGGTAATATTAATAACGATAATAATAATAATAATAATAATAATGATAATAATAATAATAATAATAATAATAGTTATAGCAGTAACGACAGTATTACCTTTCTGGAATTTATCTTAAAATAGAAGTGTATTGAATGGTATGCCTAAATCGTGTGCAAACATGTTCCTTTTCCTTGTTAAGAGCTCGCAATTGTTTAAACAGTTTAAAATATTAATTCATTCACGCTGTATCCTTTGACTCTTGGGCTAAGCAGCATTTAGCAAACAAGTTCAAGGACAGGATAATAACTTTATCTTCCTATAAGTATTCCAAAAGCCTTCATAAAAACCGAAGAATAAATTTCTTAAGTGACAATCGCTGCATTCAAATCATCAATGGTGCTGTATAGTCCAGTTTCGTATTCCCAGTTACCGCTGGTTACAATGACTATAGACTCATTTTAACAGCGTTAGCCTCGACTTGGTGTTGAATATATATTAATACCAGCGAGAAGGATTAGATGTCCGAGCGTCCAACAAAACACAGAGTTGTGAAAAGCTCATTTTTTACGTTGGTATTTATAAATATTTAACGTCAAGTCGAGGCTAACACTGTAAAACGAGCTCGTAATCATTGTAATCAGCAGGAACTGCGAAAGCGAAACTTGATTATTGCATAATCATCAACAGCTTGTATACTCACCAATTTCTACGCTATACGACTTTCTAGCAATCCCAAGCGCATTTCGTACTTCACACGTGTAGTTGCCTCCGTAGTTCTGGCGGACAAAGCCAAGGAACAGTCTACCATCTTGAAGATAACGGATGTCAATGTGCCAATGGCTTCCCCGCAGTCTTCTGATTTTCTTTGGAATCTTCCACTCTCTGACAAAAGGAGTTTTCCCAATAGGTTGACAGGGCAAAGTAAGGTTTTCCCCTTCTTTCACACGAATCACTCCATTTGGCAAGCCTGATCGAATTCGGACAGGACCTAAAAGTTACAGAGTTCCGAATTATTAGGCATAGCTGAATTTTTTGGGTCTAATAAACTGAGGATGGAAAGGTTATGTTTGGCACATTGTCTTCTTAGTTATTCAAAATAGTTTGCAAAGTTATTCCGTCCTCTTATACCATTGGTTTCCGATGGGTTTTAAGATGTCTTATTGTGTCCATCATAGAGCACAGAGCAGAGATTGGACACATACAACCCCCCTCGGGCATTCCAGTATGTGCTGCCTTTAAGGGTATGGTTTTAAGCGCGTTATTGTCTGGAAACGGGTATACATTTTGGCAGACTAGTCGAGTAGTCTTGAAAAAGGTTAGATTTTCGCTGAATCTATTGACCATACAGTTCTCTTTTACTAAATTGTTTCGAGTTTCGGCCTGAAATATGGTGTGTTAAAATTCAGGCTTTTTCGTGTCTGAAATAGAGGGTTTGAAGGCTAAGAAGTTGGTTATCAACATTATAGAAAATGATTAAATCTTTTAAGTGCTGGTCTTCTAGCCCGATCTCCTTCGCCGGTGTTACTAATTTTCTAGGTTAACGTCTAAATATCTAAAATGTGACTTAAAAAGTTAAGGCAATAACAAATGCATTTACATCACAGACAACAGTTAATGGAAGAGCGCCATTCCCAAGAGTTTATGCATCCTTGGTTGCCTCCCTCGGGGATGGCGAACAATAACGCCTTAGCGTGTACGTTCGTTCCATGATATTCTTGCAGAGCCATTCTTTGAAGAAGGCCACAGAGGGCGGTCGAAAATTTAGTTTTTTAAAACTTTCTAGATCTGATACAACAAACGTTTAAAATTGATATGAATACAGATCGCACCAGCAGTTTATCAACAGTGTACTCTTTCATTCTTCAATAACTGCTGGAAGTAACCGACTCAAGCTATGGTTCATAAAGTATAGTAGTTGGATTTTAATAAGTACCAAATCAAAGCATTATCCACGTATACTAATTATGTCCAAATTGTCAATAACACAGAAGGTCGGCGTCCCATATTATCGCCTGGTATTATGAGCAAGGTCTTTCCGCTGGCACAGAGTATCAATAAAGGGCTATTTCATTTAGATGCGTACTGAAATTGTCTTTCTTCATTAACTTGCGCTTCCGCTTGGAATTTAAGAAGGTTCCACCGACTGTCACATGTGACAATTGGTTTAAATTGTATTTTCTTGATGAATAAATTGCGGTTAAAGTGGGGGATGCGCTTCATCGTCTTAATTAAGACATCTTTCTCCAGCAATTCGCGCTTCTTTTGGAAATTTAAGCTGCGTCAAACACATTTTTCCACCGAGTTCAGCGAGACATATGCTCGGTTTTGTGTCTCAGTTCCATTGCAAAAAAAGTGATACGTGTTTCGAATAAACAAATTAAAGAGAAGGCAATAAACATTTTGAGTTTATTACTTTCATGCTGAATTCAAAACGGTGGTATTGCATTTTATTTTTAAAACAATGCCCTCCATCTTTGTAGCACATTGATTGGTGTATTCACTCAGGATGACAAATAAGTATAAGAAAGCAGTCACCGCATTTTCCGCCGAATGCCCAAAGGCAATTCATTCGGAATACTTTGATCCAGATGCCAAGACTAATTAATTAAACTTGGTACCGTCTTGTGGTCTCTTTAACATGCTCTTAAATTTGCTGCCTCAAACCTTATATATTATCAAAAATGCTTTAGATTGCAAGTGTCAAATAGAACCAATAAGTACTTCAGACCAACTCCACCATCATTCTTGCTTGATTAAAACAGTTCTATCCGCCGATCATTTATTTTGCGGTCAATTATCAATTTCGCAAAAGCTTGCAGAGGAAGGTAATGAAATTAATTACTTATTACTCCGTTAAATGCCGCAACTATTCAGGCGACATGCAACAGCTAAGGCACCGTATGTGCGGTCTGATCTCTGTGCGGGACTAATTATCTTGAATCTTTTGACCTTTAAATTCTGTTTTAATAGATCTTGGTTTTATAGGTTTTGCATTGTTTATTATGTACGAGTTTTAAAATGAAAAAAAAACAGTTACTAAGAAAGGTGCGTTTTGAAAAAAATACTCTTTGAATGTCCTTTTGCCCAAACGTTGCAATAAAATATTATATCAAACCCAGTTCCTTTTTTAAACTGAAAGACATATTAATAATAATAATAATAATAATAATAATAATAGTAACAACAACAACAACAACAACAATAGTGATAATAATAACAATAATAATAATAGTACTCGATGGTGAAAGTCTACTCGGTGATCGTTTTCGGATGGTCTAAAGTGGCTGAGACTGTATCAAAAACCTCACTAATATATCAGTATTTGATACTTTAACCTTTTGACTGTACTTTATAATCTGGCTTCAATTTAATTTAGTTCAGTTCAGGAAAAACGGTAAGAGTAGACGAGAGGATTTCCCGTAAAGTAAAAAGAACACCGACGTTTCCTTGAAAAGCAACTCACCGACATATAAACTTCAAATCCTTTTCTCTGAAATCGTGCTTATTTTCCAAGTAGTAACGGCTGCCAGTTACCGGCTAAAAAATCTACATCTTTACAGCCGAAATAAAAATGTTAAAGTGGGATTTTGTGAACATTTTGCAAAATCATTTTGTAGCATGTTTCTGTAAACATCAACCAATAATAAGCGTTTCGTTGAAGCTCGAATAAGGGCACTGCTATAGGCCGCTTATTTCGCATGCAGTCAATCTTGAAAACTTACTTCAGTTTTTTTGGTTATCAGAAAGAGAGTCTGAACTCACGCTAGTGTGGTAAATATAGTTAGAAATATCGACATGCATGAAAAGGCTGAGTCCACGGTAAAATTTTTGTGGTCCGGCCGTTTATAAACATATCTAAAAAAAGAGATAGAATCTGGTCGGGACCCTTTACACATCATCGCTGTAAACTACATGTCTTGTCGCATCAATTATACAGTCACTTGCAATTGTGCTCGGTTTTATAGTTGTGCTTGCAAATGATGTACTACATATATTTTCTAAATATTTATTAGCTTTTTCTATTTTATCAGTTCATTATACCTTCAAATGACAATTTTATGACCACGCCTAATTTTTTTATGCACAGGGAGTATCTGTTTAATAAGACGCCTACGCCAACTATTTCAGAGCTTTCTTTTACGACTAGAATAGATAGGGCGAGACTATCACCATACTTATGGATATCTTTTTGCGATTTTGTAAAGTTATCTTTGCATAAAAAAAGCTGAAACCACGAATCTATACTTCCAGATTAACCACCAGTCAGTTTCATCTCAAGTGAGGGACTTCAAATATTTGCCTATAAGCTTGGAATGCGAACAAGGACCACAAAATCAAAACACAGGTTTCACAAAGTTAGATATTGCGCTATAGTAACTGACGAACACAAAGTTTTACTTACCGCATAAATCAGGAAAGGTGCGCGACACCGAGAGAGGACAGTCTTTTAAGATTTCTTTCACTTTTCTGACAGTCAGATCAGTGGCCTTAAACACAGTGTAGTGTGGGCTGTGGTCGTGCTGCAGGGAAAATATATAAGAATTTCTTACACTGATGTGGTCTTCTAGTTTCCAGCTAAGGCGTCTGTTAGAATCCCACGTAAGACAGATTCTAGACGGGACTTTTTGACCGTTTCTCTTGAGGACCTCCTGCACAATACCACAGGCGATGAACCCCTTGGCTCGTGGGACCTTCTTAGCTTGTCGCACAAGGCATTTTATTACGACTGGACTGTAGATAACACTCTTTTCCAGTGGGGTGAGAAGTGAATTTTGAACTTGTCGGCGTCTTGCGGGCTTGAAAGATGCTCCGACTGAGAGAAAGTTTAGGATGAGGAAAGCAAACGCACTATTCATGTTCGACTGTTGAGTGTTTTCTGCTTTTAGAGAAGTTTCTCCGTCCACTGTAAGCGCTCGGATGAGAAGAACAAGTATCACACTGACGTCTGGGGTTGCCCTTTAAATACCTGATATCCTGACATTGGCTTTGATGAAGGTCGAAAGGTCAACTGCATATCCATTATCTTTGTCTGTTTATTTTTTGGATTCTTTGTCAGGAAATGAACAGAAACGCAAAATATCGTGAATGGAGGTAGATACAGTGAATTGAGGTTTAACCCTAATATGATTTAAGAGTAAGTATTATGAAATTCGTAGCTGAGCACGACAATTGAGTTTTAATTGCATTTTAAATATTTATATTGAGAAATAATGACACACAGCTCCACGGCGAGCGTGCTGTGCTGGAGCTTTCCAGAATTCCCAACAAACCCTTGAGCAATATAAAATAGTCAAAATAAGAATCTGCTGAAATGGTCTGAGCAATAGAAAAAATCAAATGATCTGGACAATAATCTTAAAATATCTCCTATGCTTTTTATTTTCTTTGATACAAAATAAGAAAATAACAAAGGAAGAATACTTCAAGCTTGGAATAAGGTGAAGCTGATCTTATTAGAGAAGCAAATGCTCGATTCACTGGATTAAATCTATTCTATCTGGTTTGAATGTATTTGAAAATGAGACACAGGGACTGTAGCCTTGACAAACGAATGTTTTAGAAAGCTTCAGTTTCAGGGCTGCCAAGTCGAGTGCGAGGCACGTGCTACAAATATTTTGATACTGAAAAACGATTCAAAAGAATCAGTAATTGGATCAGTGGATCCTAAATCACCGTTAACCCTCTCAACCGATGATAAATTAAAATATCACTTAAAAATCTCTTAAATTGTGAGAATTTCTTTGTAAAGAAACTCAGAAGGCAAAAGAATTGATATGTAAAGAGGTTACAAACCAATTTTTGATTATTTCGTCTTTTTATAAAACAATGTCGTCAAACTACAAACCGAGTCAATTCTGGTGATCAGTATACCATTAACATTAAGCCACTGAACTCTATGTTTTATCTTTTTGTCGGCATTACGTAAGACGAGAATGCGTTCTTGAATCGTAGACAAAACAAATAATTAACTTCAATTTTTAAAAATTGGGCCGAAGTAAAACATGTATAACATATTACAATGGCAGTCCAACTTAAAACAAGTCTTCACTTTAAATAAATGCAACAATCAAGTTCTTTTTAGTAAAAATGCCTACGTATTTCGCTTTCTAGTGAAGGAAATAACGTTCTATTCTTTCCATGATTTGTTCTCATAAAGATTCTTAAAACATTTCAGTTTTCTTTTGTAAAACAAGAGCTATTTCTTTTAAATCACGTCCACATACCACCTCCGCAAAGCCAAGGTTGACGTTATCAATTTTATAAGGCTGAATGTCATTATAAAGTGATGACAAACTTGGATTTAAACAAAGGTTGATTCACGTTATTTTGATTTGTAAAATGAACCTAATGAAATGCACTGTGCACATGTGATGTATACTTATCAATTTATTATGTTGTTCAGTAATTTATTGTTCATGTAAATCTCATTTTGAATACACGTGCAAAAAGAAATTGAAGCCTGGCCTAGCTGGGTACATTTTAGTACCGTTCGTTAAGACTTTGATCTTTGATCTTCAGTTCTCAGCTCGCCTCAGCGTTCTTATGTAATAATAGTTCTTACAATATTTTAGATATCCAGTCAATGACATAAGTCTTCTTTGGCAAAAAATGCAGCTCAACTGCACGGATCTGCTGCCGGGCTCCCTATTACAAAAATACACTGTTGTATATTTTTGTTTGCATTATATTTTAGTACATCCGGAAATTTAATCGTACAGAAGTATTAAATTTTGTTTCATATTTTCTTAAGAATTAAAGCTGCGAGCACTTTTAGTCTTTTGCTTTCGTTTTACACTGGATGCATAATATGAATATATTCTGAGCATCTTAATAGCTTCAGTTCAATTCGTGTTAAGAATTCACACTGTAGGAGGCCTAGGTATGGTCTAGACCCTCTGTAATGGCTTCAATTATGAAGCAAACAGAACACTCCACGTAACAGAAAACACTGGCTATTTAGAAGTAAATTGCATTATTTCTCGTCTTCCTTCCCACACACGAACTATACTGTCTCACATAAATATTTTTAGTTTCAGTGTGCTAAAAGTAGAACTGAGATTCAGTTAACACTATCTACTTCAGTCTGAGAGGTTACAAAAGCGGATTGCATTTACAAAGGTTTTTGTTATATAAACATGTCACAAGGGTTCAAACAAACAGCTGCAATGTATCAGACCTACATTCATTTGTTAGTCTATCAACGAAATTTAAATACATCGAAAGCAAACTTCAAAAAACAAGAGCACGACTGGAAAATTACGACATCAAAAAGTTCATCTGGGAATATGAACATTTAAGTTTCAGATGCTTCAGTCTAATATATATATTTCGCGCGCTTTTGTTTTGCGGCTCCACAAGAACTAGAACCGGGGGCTGTACTCCCCTCAATTGACTATACGGTTATCTGCCACCCTTAAGGGTGTGATTTTCATGCCGATTTGGTCTGGAAACTCGGGGTATACATTTTGTCGGTGTAGTCTGAAAAAAGGGTATGGTTTTCGCACAGAATCTGTTAATCATAAATGTTTTTCTTAATTCTGTCGTGGATCATCACTTCGCAGATTTCAGGTTATGGGCCGAACCACGATGCTTTTATTGGCCTGTTTATAGTTATGCGTGTTTTATCTTGTCTGAAACAGGGTATCGATTTCTGCAGTTTGGTCTGAAATAGGGTATAGA
>JAOEHT020249627.1:0-10693 GCA_025448195.2 Parazoanthus atlanticus
TAGTTGCCGCTAATTACAATGACTACAGACTCATTTTCACAGCGTTAGCCTCGACTTGATGTTAAATATTCATAAATACCAATGTTTAATAACGGTTTACAACTCTGTGTGTTATTGGAGGCTCGGACTTCAAATCGTTCTCGCTGGTATTTATGTAAATTCAACACCAAGTCGAGGCTAACGCTGTAGAAATGAATCTATGGTCAATGCAATCAGCACTATTATAAATAACTGGAGGTTACCAATGATAAGTGAATTGCTGCCGAGACTACGTCACGGAACACATATAAAGCCTACTTAGCCATTTTTTTGTTACCGCAGTATAATGCGCTGACTGTATTAAGAGTACTATTGTTATAAATCAATTGTTCAAGATTCGTAGGCGCGTACGGCCGTATCAAGTATCTTTCTCCAAGTGGGTACGATTTCTGCAGATCTTCAGAATGTCCAACCTAATCTGTTTCTCTCCGCCTCGGCAGATCTCCTCCTTGCAATGCACGGTCGGCGGTAGTATTAGTATGGTACATATTAAAGGAAAATGAACTTGATTAATGAAGCAAAAACATGTATCAGACACAAATCTTAAATGAGGACACGATTAGGATCGCTGGAACTTTGATGTTTAAGAAATTCTTCATGAACTATAAACCCTTCTGCTGACAACGCCATTATTCCTTCATCGACTCCACTCGAACTGCATGGTCTTAGTTTCAACACATGGTCTAGGTGAGCCCGCAGCACTATATCTAGAAATTCTGCCTAACTCAAATCTCAAAATGAGGACATGGTTAGAATCGCTTGAACTTTGATCTTTTGAGAAATCGTTCATCGACCACAACCATTTCAGCTGCAATAATGCAAATGAGGACATGGCTAGAATCGCTTGAGCTTTGATCTTTTAAGAAATCGTTCGTCGGCCACAGCTTCTTCAGCTGAAATAATGCACACAATCCAGATCAAACCAATCAACCATCTAAGTTTCAATACAGTATATAAAGCTTTTTCTGAAAACATCGAGGCTAAGAAAAAACCAACAAAATTTAATAACATATTTAAGAACAAACCTCAGCTGAGACTAGGAAAGCAACGTTAATTTCTATAAATTTTGAAAATGGAACGGAGAACTGCTCATAATTACCATAAGAGAGCAGTGTAATTTCACATTTGATTTTGGTAAACAAGCGATAGCAATGCATTTGGGTACATATATGAACTGAGTAAGCTTCAAATGTTTAGACACGAAACTGATGCTAATTTAGAAACTGTGAAGTGGTCTATTCCTGCCGCCTGATACAAATTACCAGTGATTAATAATGACCTAATGAGGTATCTGGGCCGTCACACTTCTAAGGTCGCAAACAACATGCAAACAATCCAATGTGAAAACAGTAAAACACACAAACAGATATATAAAATAAATGAAAAGTGGGTTGCATTTATATACACAGCTGAAGTGTTGATTGTGCCTGTAGTCAGTAGACAACGTAAACAGGTAAAGACTGTAAAAACATTGGAAACAAATCAAGAATCGCTAGTAAGTTGTTTTGATTAAGTTAAAGTAAGTTGTTTTAATTTAATTTAATTTGTTTTTTATTATTAGTATTATTATTATTATTATTATTATTACTTCCTGTATGATCCTATTTACTGATAGCGATTCAATACTTTAGTAACACAATAATAACTGATTTCAGACTGCATGCGCGGGAGAATGCCAGTCACAAAGTTTGCATCACTGGTCTAACGGAACTAGAAGTACGGAATGTTGAGGAGCTGATGGAAGTGAGTACTTGTTGATGTTTGAATGTTCGTAGTATTACTGAAGGTTTTAGTATCAAAGATTCGCTTTCCAGGCTTTCCAGGCAAGTCAGGATTTTACATTAACATTCCAGGCTTTCAAGAAAACCGAAGAGTTTTAACTCAAGGCTTTCAATGAAAGTATAGATTTTGAGGGCTTTCCTTGTTTTTCCATACCAGCTTTCAAGGAAAAGCCAGGAAACTCTTTCAGGAAAGCCTGAATTTTATGGAATTCCAGTCTTTCCAGACTTTCTTTCGAGACTCTTGGTGCTATGACGCATGCTTCGGCGCTTGGTAATACTGAATGCTTGCTCAACCATGTATGATGTAGTGTTCAATTAGTGTCCAGTTAATGTTCTGTTATTGTAATTGTCCTAGGTGATCCTTCAAAACCTTTTTTGAAAGTTTTTCCAAAAAAAACACTGTTTTAATACCAAATTCAAAGCTATTACTGCAAACAATAATACGGTGGCTAAACTGAACAACAGGTGGAGGCCATTGCATACCTGGCTTATACTGAGTAGAAATTGCTCTCTGCATCGTTAAAACGAACTCGAAATTTTGGAAGACCTTAAAATACCTACGTATCTATTATACTACGTCTTTGGAATATTGTGACCTTCTTTTCACAGTCCTTTTGTGTTCTCAGTAATTATTTCGTTTACTTTCATACTACAGTGCATTTACGTTTACTATGCATCAATACGCATGTGCACTTTGTTAGTTTTTTCGCGAAATTTGAATTTAAAAAATAATTAGAAAAAATGCCCTGGGTGATAAGATTATGGTTTTAATTATCACTGTTAGAGATACAAGACCAAAAACCATTGTTAAAGCCTGGTTTTCGCGAGTGACGTAAGGAACGGAAGCGCAAGCGGAAAAGCTCTTATGTCAGAATTTATGTCACCGTGAAAACGGGCTTGACGCAAGCATAGCAACGACGGAAAAGGAAACGCAGGGATCAAACACTTTTCTTTTTGCTTGCTAACGCTTGTGTCAACCCGTTTTCACGGTGACATAAAGGCCAGGCCACATGATGCAACACTGCATGCAATGTTGCACGCACTACACGAATTGTATCGTGTGGTCACCTTTGTAATTGTTGCGTGCAAAGTTGCGCGAACGGTAGAATTCGATCCTACTTCTGCAACATTGCACGCAGGCATTTCAGAGGCTGGCCACACTTGATTGACACAATTGTGCGCAATGTTACATCGTGTGGCCGGGCTTTAAGAGCGTTATGCTTCTGCTTGCGCTTCCGTTCCTTACGTCGCTCGTGAAGACCAAACTTAAGATTGACTTACAACGTACGACCTACAGAGGATTAAGTAGTTCAAAAATGGAATAGAGTAAAGCTTTTGGCCAAACAAAGACTGCAAGTTGATGCAAGGCCTGTATCAACTTCATTCAACTTACGCTTGATTTGAGCTCAAGTTTTTGCACGAGTCAATGTAAATTCATATTTGCTTTAGCTTGCGAACGAAACAGCGAATCCGTTTAGCCACCCAACGCAAGTCTTAGCAATTTTTGGATGCTTTGACTTGCGTCGTCTTGTATGTTTATTTGGCCAAGGCTTAATACTGGGAGGTTTATCAAACAAATATGTAAACAAACCAAAATACGTGAAAGTTAAGGTGCAGGTGCTAGTGGCAAGTATTAAAATTGGCAGCGGTCACTCTAGTTGGAGCATGCGGAGAGTGTGAGGAACCTGCTTTGTTTGAACTGCAGGCATAGCGCCTGATCAGATTACGTAGGTAGAGAGAGGTTAAGAGACTTCCCTTCGTAACGGATGGGTTTCGTGTGCCAATTATTCTTGGGAAGAAGGAATAGCTGTTTGCGATGACATTGGATTATGACTGGGCATAGGTTAATTGACGTCAGAGTCTTGTGAGTGTGTTGTAAACATTCCAGGTGAAAGATTATGGTAACATTGTTAGAAGTGCAAATTGTTTTGAGGGCACAAGTTTATCAGTGCTTTGTGCTGTTTCAGTGTTATTCCCTCAAACTAAAGTCCAACTTTAGTTGTTTATCTTATCTTATTTTATCTTATCCTATCTTACCTTATCGTCTCATCTCGTCTCTTCTCTTCTGTTCTCCATTCTTCTCTTCTCTATTCTTCTCTTTTTTATCTCTTCTCTTCTCTACTCTACTCTTCTCTTTTCTTTTCTTCTCTTCTCTTCTCTTCTCTTTTCTTTTATTTTGTTCTATCATATCTTATCTCATGTCACCATACTGAGAGCACGGACCAGTGTTATCACTGACTCATCAAAATCTCATGGATATGTTGTCAATTTTCCAGGTGATAGATTATGGTAATACTGTTAGAAGTACCGGGAGCACTGGTGTTAATGCTGACTCATCAAGATCTCATGCGGTACTGCAATTAGAAGTGAAGGGTGAGAACGGAACCAAGCAAGTTGGAAGGTACAGTAAATCTGGTTGAGGTGCTAGACGACATTGACAACTGTATGGCAGTTAAAGACAGTTCAAGACAGTTATTCGTGCCTCTTCTTTATCTAAACTTTTCTTCCTCTTTCCTTCTATTAGGCATAGGTCGCACAGGCCGCAAAATTATCTGTTTAGCAAAAATATCTGTCAACGAACCAAGTTGAACTTTAACTTTTGTCAGTGGTTTTACCATCTGCCCATGCGGAGAGCGCAAATTTTGACCATACCGGCTAAAAATTCGTCCTTGGCTTTGAAGGTCGAATTTTAGGCTACGTTCACACGGTACCGATTCTGAAAATATTGATTCTGAAAAACCCCACTGGGGAGAATTCAATAAAGTATTGTGTTTTATTGTATTATATTGTATTGTATTGTATTTTTTGTATTGTATTGTATTGTATTGTATTGTATTGTATTGTATTGTATTGTATTGTACCGGACGAGTTTCCAACCGTTAAAAAAATGTGCGACTGATTTGGCATGCCAATACCAAAAATTTTGGCGAGCGACAACACTTCGAAGGTTCCGTCAGAGGTTGCCAAAATTTTGTAAAACGCGTAAAATAACATTCGTCCACTGTGAAGTTGATCTCGGCTGTCAGTTACTGTGAGATAATAATAAGATAATAGGCCGGCTCACACTAGAATTCCAAGTGCACTCCAAGTACACTTACCTCAAAGTGCACTTGAGGTCGACTTAAGATGGACTTGAGAAAAATCCCGTTTACACTCGAAAAAGCACGTCCCACTTTGTCTTCACTTTTCAATTAACCGGTCAATTGCCTTTCGCGCAAAACGGGGTTGTGTTCTGATTAGTTAGGTGCAATTTAAGTGCGCGCTCAAATGTGGTTTCAACTGCACTTTAAGTGCACTTCGGCTTCTTTATAGTCGACATGATCCCATAGCAACGAAGGGGAACTCAAGTGCACTTGAGAGTAACAATTTTTGCCGTTCACACTCCAAGTATACAGTATATCAAGTGCACTTGGAGTGCACTTACGGCCTCTAGTATATGAACCGACCTAAAAATTATTTCATTTGGTAAATTCTCACTTTGATGTAGACAACATCTACTAACTCTTTTTAAGTTAACATGTTCATTAGAATTATCACCAAGTTATTTATTAAGGAGAAAAATAAAGATTTTGTTGATGTTTTGTTGTTGTTGTTGTTGTTGTTGTTAACAAGGAAGACAATTCTTCTACATTTTTATCTTGTATTTAGACTGACTTTAGGAAGGGTAATAAGAATACTGACGATTTCTAAGGACGCCTACTTTTCACGTTTAAACTGTTCAATTTGAGGAACATGTCAAAATATGACAAAGATAATAGCAAAATCGTTCCTTTGCTATATTACACAAACAAATATTTCAAACACTTTTCTATACTGGTAATAGTTAAAAATAGGAAATAAACCACGTGTGCATGCCTCGAGGCTTGCATGTCCAAACTGGACACCAACTGTGGGTCGATAAACTAACCTTTTGCCATCTAAAAGTAATTTAGAAAAGAAAAAATGCTACTACGTATATAAGAGTCAAGTTAACAAATTAATATTATCTTTCATTTTTTGTTTGTCTCGAATATCAAATGTCCTTGGGATAAAATTGAGCAGAGATATGATACTCCTGATGTCCAAGAGTTGATGTCTTAAATCTCTGTTTGTAGCCGATATTTTCTACGCGAGTATCTATAATTTTCCGTGGTTTAATACAACAAACCGTGATGCATAGAGGAATTTGAAACAGCAGAGACCAACTCAATAAAAACTCTTACACTTATAAATTTACGAATCACCATTTGTTTCAGAGGCCTAGCTATAGAAAAGTTCTTTTTAATTGGCCCCAGATTGGATAATGTTATGTTTTAAAATAGAAACAACTAGTTTCTGCGCAAAATTTCTTAAGTCTCCTTTCAAATAAACGTACGCGAGATGTAATGAACTACGCGTTTAGATGGTAAGAAAGTCAAACCAATAGCCGCAACCCTCAAAGAATCGTAGCTAAAAACAGGGCCTAAATCCGGTGATGACTTCAAAATATGATTTTCTCACATCAGTCGCGGAGCTGAAATTGCACTCAAGTAGGATGGCCCAGATACCCAAAAGGTCTGCGTGATATACTTTATGAGAAGCGATTTTTACTCCCCTAATCTACTTCAGTCTTATTTGTATCTGGATTTCTTCATATGTTTCGAAACCTGAAGAGTGAAGGCAATAACATTGCAATTTTATGGCATTATAAAATTTAGTTGAAAATCTTCATTGAGCTGCCAATAAGTTGTGCAGGTGAAAGAAAACCTTTCACAGGTTATGAGATGGTGTCGCTTTAGCAAATACAAGTATAGGGGTTTTATAGGCAAATAGTAACAATGCTTCTTGGTTCGCTGTTGGCAAATAAACGTCCTTCTAAATCAATAAAAATAAGTCTACCAGTCAACAATTACTTTACTTGGTCTTGTTCTTTTCATAAACTGACCAAAATTGTTCAAACATTTGTCCCAGTTAACATAACCCGTAAAATGACCATTCATTTTGTTCTTTTTGCATGCACAGTATACATGTTAATTGTTTCTCAACAACAAGGAATTATGAATATTTATAAAACGTGAAATTCTTAAGCTTTAAAACTATAGTGGGAAAAGAGTTCTGATCTTCTCCCACAAAGATCTATGCACACGCAAAACAAACAACGCAAAAAGTCGTCGGAAATGTTTGCATCCATTAATTTCTTTCTTAAATTAAAAATGTACACCGTCCCAATAGTTGAGGCAATCAATATATTTTATGAGAAGAGGAAGGCACTTTAAGAGGATTAGCGAATTCAAGGAGTAGAGGTCACAGGCAAGTGTTTTGACTGATGTCTAGTCCGAACTAACCTCATCTGAAGTCTGCCTTTCATGCTGTATATCATGGATTCTCTGAACAGTTTACAACGTCAAAACGAAGACAAAACATAAAAATGAAAAACGAAAGCTCTATTATCGAATCGGTACATTTCGACTGGGAGCTTTTGACTTTGGATTGAATCGTTGTTCGCTTTTTAAGTTTCAACATCACATCGGCACTGAATATGTTGTTTTAACATTAAGCAAACACATTCTAGCAGCGCAGTTGAGGTCACATTCAATCTGTGCATAAAATGTTGGTTGCAATCTAAAACCAACCAGACTAAAGGTAAACTATTTTCCTTCACGCAATGTAAGTGCGGCACGGGAGACTTAACCTGAGCTTAAACACTAAATCTGAAACAGAATCAAACTGTGTAGTTTTACCAACCGCTGTCAACGGACAAGTACAGGGTTGGTAGTATTTCGCCTTGGAAAAACTCAAGTGACTGAACCATATAAAAATGCGAATTGTGAAGACGAAAGTTTTCAATGTCGTTCCACGATTGACCATACACCTCCAGACAACTTTTCAAGGCCGGTAATATTACAATTTCTGTTACTTTATCAGTCAGAATTACTTTCGAGATTTTAAAAAAGCAACCGCCAATGATTAATCATCATGTACTAGTGTCTCGAACAAAAAATGACGGAAATCAGCAAAGACGATATGTTGTTTCAAGCCACATTTTCATCAGTGTTTTTGGGAACAAACGCGCGAGTATTTTGTAATCATGAAAACACATATTTTATTTTCTAAGATTTTCTACATTACAGCAATGATGAAAAGCAGCAAATATAATAAATGGACACTTATATTAATAGTAACACCAAACTACAATGTATTCCGCGCAACAGCACGCAAGTGCCGATTGCTGCAGTCAAGGTTAAGCTGAAAACAACCCAAGACAGTTCATAAACTGAATTACATGAAGTATGACGCATGTCACTTGACTATATAGGTATTGACAACTTAAGACGGTTGTTCCAAATATATTTTTCACCACTGATAAAATTGTCAAGATGATGGTTTTTCGAGAATTCAAACGAATTGGCCAAATACAATAGGTATCGCAAAGATGGAGCTTGTTTCCGTTATTTCGATATTACATCTTGTTGTAACTTGCAGTTTTAGTTGTTTCATTAGTTTTATTTCATGAACACACATAACAGTTACTGCTAAAACAGTTGGTCATGATTACTAAATACACATTTTGTATGAATCATCACATCTGTAAATACCTGCGCTCAAGTAACTCGCCGAACTAAACTTTTAAGTGTTTCAAAAACGATAATAATGGAAATAAGATTATGGTCTTTTACAATTTTGAGGTGTTAGAATGAGGACTTGCATTCTATTGTACGCCGATGCTGTGTTGCAAAATGTTACTTTCTGTGATGCCGTCAATCGAAATGTTCGTTTCTGGCAATATTCAGTGCCAGAAAAACCAGCCCATTGCCATCCAAGTGTTTTCAAAACAGTCAACGCAATTGCGTGTCCCGAAGATACTGGAACACGGGAGGTACGGTATGAGGTCATGAGCGTTGATTACGAGAAATAAAACACATAGATGAACTTGTTACACTAGCACAGCATTGTTCTTGCACAGGGGGTAAAATAGTTGCATGAAACAGTTGCAGGAATATGCCCGCAAGCAATAAAAACGTTCTTAGAAACTAGGTTGACTGTCGTGCACCGCTGTTGGCTAAATTGTATGCCACATAATATTGGTTTTAAAACTGGGTAAATTATTTTTAATCCTTTTCGATATTGCAAGCACAACAAGAATGATGGCTGCGATTTTAGAATTTTTTTCCTTTGAGCAAAAACATATTTCTTGAAGCCACACACACACACACACATACATACATACATACATACATACATACATACATATACATACATACACACACACACACACACATTCATACATACATACATACATACATACATACATAGAAACATCGAGAAAATCTCCATACAGCGTAAGAGATTGGACAAATATACACAATTACCGATAAATTTGACTTTACTCTTTAGTGATACTTGTGGTTTTCTAATTATTAAGATTGGCGAATTCATGTTTTAATAAAAATATTTACCTTGCCTCCACATAACTGAACTCTTTCTTCAACCACTTACAAGAGTTATGTAGCAAAATATCAGAAGTTACAATTTACTTACACCGCTCTTTGATGATAAAAGCTACAAGATAAGCAACTCATAATCCCAAGGAACAAATGATTTGTTCACTTTGTATCTTATCAAAAATAGAAAATGAAAATCATTTCCTCTGTGTGTCCCGCTTACGACATTCACAGGAGAAACTGTTTGAAGATCTTGATATTAACCATTCAGACGGAATAGAACACTTTCAAACCACTCTAAATTTAAATTAAATTTAATGGTAATGGAAAATGATCACCAACTCTTTTAAGTAACAATTTTATATATTCAGAGCATTTTTATCCACAGAATTGTGTCCATGAATCCTGAATGATGAAACGCCAAAGTTCGTGCTAATTATAAACATATCTTACTTTACATTCATTTTTGCACTTCTATATTATTTTCTAAATCGATATTTAGTGTTCGTTCTCGTTGTTATAACCTTAGCATTTCACGTAAAGGACATGCCAATAGAACTTATATTGTACTTAATATTTACGTGCATTCCATAAACATGTGATGAGTATTAATGATCTTGGCAATCAATCAGTAAATGTTCAACAATAGGAAAAGAAAACAGAATTGAAAGATCTGAATTTAAAAGGGCAAGTACACTCTTATAGTTATCCTGCCAAGGCACTTTACTCTATTAAAGACGACATGTTGCATCACAACCAATGACAGGTTGAAAAACATCGCATACTGTATCAAGGAGCAAACAAAGCTATAATTAAGGGCGCGTCGTTTTGTCTTACTCATAGAACGAAGTAGCTCCGAACAAGAGTAAAAGTAAATAAAAAACGAAGTAACTCCGAAACTGGAGTTAGTTCGTTTTACTCCATTTCTGAATGCGGTGTAAATCTGAGGAGAACTCCAAGAAAGGATTCTGCGTTTCTTTGGAATCTAGCTTGTGTTTTCCTCAGTGATTGGTGACTACAGCACTTGTCAATTACAACACATCACCCCGGTCACGCAGCCAGGTTCACGTATCACTCCGTTTTGAGATTTCATGTTCTTTTGAGATTCTCACGCCGGTTCTATTCCTGTTTACTTCAAACGGATTACTCCCTCTTGAAGTGGACTAAAACGTGTGTCATCAGAGTCCTTAGCAACACTTGTCATAGGAATTTTAAGTAAATGCAAGCGCATGTTCTTCTACAATTACAAACTGCTAATTTTCACATTTGGCGAAATCTTATTGAAACTACGACATTTTCAGCTGAAATATACGTAGACCTTCAAAGCATAACATTATTTTGTAAGTATGGAATTTGTATCTGAACTGTAGATTCTAAACTACTAAAGCATGAGAATCTGTTGTGTTGTGTTGTGTTGTGTTGTGTTGTGTTGTGTTGTGTTGTGTTGTGTTGTGTTGTGTTGTGTTGTGTTGT
>JAOEHT020249730.1:0-10693 GCA_025448195.2 Parazoanthus atlanticus
TGGCTGCGGTCGAGCAAGAGGTTACACATGGTCAGTAGAAACACTATTATAACAATAACAATAACAATAACAATAACAATAATAATAATAATAATAATAATAATAATAATTCAATAATAATAAAATGAATAATAATAACAATAATAATAGTAGTGATAGTGACAGTGACCGT
Organism: Parazoanthus atlanticus; assembly: GCA_025448195.2. Lineage (NCBI taxonomy): Eukaryota > Metazoa > Cnidaria > Anthozoa > Zoantharia > Parazoanthidae > Parazoanthus > Parazoanthus atlanticus. The sequence continues at coordinate 173 of JAOEHT020249730.1, forward strand.
GATAGTGACAACAATCAGACTTAAGACAACCTATCAATCTTACTTGAGTATTTAGAAAAAGCGTTATCCCAAACTTTAGTAGTATACGTAAAGATAGAGACAATAAGATTCTGAATAGTATGTCTAAAATTCTTACAACGTACTTATAGTATTTACAAACTCTTGGTGTGTTATGTGCAGAAGGCTGCTTGGTTTGTTAAGTAAATAATTAATATGTGTATCCTAGTGATTGGGTTTTCTTCAAATATTGAACTGTGTTCTATCTTTTCGTGTTTGTCTTCAATTGATGAACAGAGGAAGGTGCACCTTGCTGCATTCAAGGAGTTATTTAGTGTCTGTGGAAACATTCTTTCTCCAAAATAGTAACAATTTGTATATTCGATACGTTCTGTTGTAACAATGAACTATAAAATTAATTTTCTGAGTGATAAAATGTGATACTGCGTATTATTTGGCTTGTTAGGCAAGAACCTTATGTCAAAGCTTGCTTTTGCTGCACTGTTCAAGGCTCCAAATAACAGTTGATCGCTCGCCAGTCAAGTGCCGGCTAAAAAGGTTTTAACTCGATCACACCGTCTTTTTTGAAAAAAACAAATAAAGATTTGTTTGGTCAGTGACCCATTCCGGCCGAACATTGATTGTTCCCAGCCGTTATTTTGAGCCCTGCTGTCGTATGTTTTGCATTTATGAGGGATATTGTGCAAGTTGTGTTAGAAATCGGCACAGGATGGATTATTATTTATATAAATTCCACATAATTAATCATAATTAAGGAGGCTTTTAACAGTAAATCTTAATAATATTGCTTTGCTGTGACCAAAACGAAGTCAAGACGTGTAGGTTTGGTTCCTTTTACAGAAGTTTCCAGAAAGAAACTACAGAATGGAGTTCACCAATCGCCATACCAGAGAAGGTCATATGAAAGATCAGAAAGTCCCCCGGAAAAAAACAGTGTTTATCGAACAAAACCCGCAGTGAGTGTAGAGCAATTCGCAGATCGAAAGGATGATGGAAGACGACTACATTCGAATAACATGATAGGCGTTGAAAGACCGCTTAATGGTCAATTTACACTTCGCCGAATGTCTAAAGTGTCCAGTGAAGAGGAATCTGACGTACAGCAGCACTCTCTCAGTGATGAGTCGGATACTTTACCCATTCGCCAGAGACGTGTGGAACCTTTGCTACACCAAAGTTTGGTTGACCAGACTGTGGAAAGAAGTGTTGATGCCCCGTATGTTATAGGTCAGTCAAGGTCAAGTAGTGGGTTTGTTTGGCAGGCACCACTTCCAAAACCAATTGTAAGGCATTCAACATTTTGTGGGAGGGCCAACAGAGTTAGGTTTAGCATTGGCAACCAAGTTGCAAGGCATGCGACGTTTGCAGTCAGGGAAAGACAATTTGATGCGGACGAATGGCTTTGAATTCTGAACAGAATGCAAAGCAGATTTACTTAGATTAGTTGCAGAGAATGAATTCGTATGTGCTGCACACATCTGAGGAGTTCCAGCATGAATGTAGACTGGCTTATGCTGCAGGGATTTGACAGCTTTTGGTGCTGGTGGTTTTAGTTGTGGTGCAGAAATTGGTTCTGAGGTTTTTATTGAAGGGTTTAAGAAAAGGTGAAGAGAAACAGTTTTGGCTTGTGGTACAGTACTGGTTGTCGACAAATTGTTTTGAATTTTTATAAGAAGAATAGCTCTCACTTGCAAGTGGAACGTAAATGTACCATTTTAGGAAAATATTGCTTCAGTAGTCAGCCACAGTAAAGTCGTTTGATGTGCAGTGATGCTATACTCTCTTGCACTTGTTCTTTCGCTGTAACACAAGTAAAAATAAACTGCGACGATCTTGCTGTTTGCTCTTTGACCTCAAATAAAAGCGAGAGCTGTTTACGCCACACATTGCATATCAGTGATGAACTGTTTGTGCTCTAATCTTGGTACTCTTTATTTTTGTTTCCTCATTCACTTTCTTATTCTTTGTGCAGAATCAGACAGATATTGCAAATTTTAGGAGTTTCTGGTTTTTACATTATTTCTTAAATTTCAGAGTAAAAGACTGGTGTAATGTGTAACAAGGATGTTCTTTTCTCACACTGCCTATCTACGTCATGCAAGCCAGTGGATGTAAATCATATCAAATAAATCTTATAAACAAATTATGGTCATTGAAACCTTTTGTATTCATAGTTAGCCTTTGGGAATACCTTTATTTTCAGAAGTAAATACCTTTGAAACGGTTGTCACTTCAACTCTGTTTTCTTTTACATTTTCTGTGCAGGTACTTGTACTCCATCGTTCTCTACCTCATCTTACTTGGAGTGCCATTTTGACCCCTACGTTTGCTTTACTTTGTCTTTGCCTTAGTGTTACATCCGTATCACTGATCTCTCTCTTCGAGAAGATCTTCATTCTGTTCATCATTTGAACAGTAGCTGTCAACCAGTAACACCCATCCTTCTCTTGCCGAACTGCTTCTGTCTGTTCTCTACCCTCATCCGGTTTACAACTGGTGTAGATAACCTCGCTTAACCTTCCTTTATAAACCAGTGTTCGCAAGGGTCATAGAAAACTTGGAAATTTATCGAATTTCAACGTTCTAAAATCCCGGCCAGAAAAACCTGGCAAATGAAAAGCGGTCACGTAGAGTTAAGGAAAATTAAGTGTGTATATAAACGAAGAAAGATCGTGTTATCAATTCATTGCAATCAACTTTAGGATCCTTAATGCTTGTCCGATGCGGCCAGAGTTTAGGTCGTGGATTTTGTTGCATTTCGTACAAAAGTCGTGGAATTTAGATTCAAAAACGCTATAAACTCATTTTACGATGTGCACAAGTGTTTGCCATTCTGTTTCATCGATCCCTTTTCTGACTGTTTTCTGCCATCATCTGTTTTAAAATAATGGCTGTCACAATCAGTTCTCCAAACGAGGGTCAGTGATACACATACTTATAAGTGAAAAACGTTTACCTTATCACTGATCCACTCCTGGAAAACTGCCCCTATAACAGGTATTTCATTGAGTATCATAACTACAACAACAATTTATTTACGCTCAGTTCTTTATTATAGATCCTGACATTCCTTTCATCATCTGAATTACCTTGTGTGCATGTAAGAGTATCAGTACTTCTCTCTTGCAGAACCAGCTACCCCTCTACGATATGCACAAGTCTTCCATTATCATTTGTCCAGCATTCATCTTGTTTACCATGTGCACAAGTATCTGTCATGCTGTTTCGCCGATCCCTCTCTTGGAGAACTGCTTCATACTGTCTCCTGCCATCATCTGTTTTACCTCGTGCACATGAACGAGTATCACTGATCTGCTCCTCTTCTATGTGCACAAGTCTGTCATTGAATATAATTGATCCCTATGCTATTTTGTTTACCTTGTGCACGAGGATCTATCATTCTGTATTGCCGATCCCTCTCTTAGAAACTTAGAAAACTACTTTTGTTTATCTCCTGTCCTAAACCTGCTAACCACGTGTCCTTAATTCACGATCATTTTCTTGGAACAATGCTTGTCTCTTGCCACTTAAATTCCTCCTGCTTTGAGCGATGCGCGCTGTGCAGATCATCTGTCCTCTTTAGATATTAACTGTTAACTTTGTCCCTTCATATTTGCAGTACGTCTGATTTTGCCAAACTGTGTTCTTTTCTTTCTTGTGCCGTTTGGACAAAAATCAATGGCAACCCACTTGGTGCTGACTATTCGCTTGACAGGAATGTAATACTGTTGTCTGGTCCATGGACATGGACGTTAAAATGTTGTCCTAATCTCTCGACATCCTATCAGGTGACTTGAAATAGCTTGGAAAGAGTAGTGTAAAACTGGTCTTATATCTGTTAACTGAGGGCGCAACTTAATTTCTCTGACAGCAAAAATGTTGACAGTGAACAACCTGCAGCAATCAGGTTAAAATCTTTGACCATTGGACCATATACTTGTTGAAAACAAGTTGTTGAAAAGGTGGGAACACCTGCATGGCCATGTATGTATGTGTACATTCTCCATCTTTTAGCGTTAATAATACTTGTTTAGTTGCTTTCTTCTACTTCTTTAATTAGTGTTAATTTATCTGGTGTTATTTTCTTCTGCCCTCTTGCAGCTTTCCATGCTTACATTGTTCTGCTGACATTGCAGTCGATTGTTGCAATATATTTTGGCCTTGAAAGGAAAGTTTTGAACTGGTTTTACTCCTGGAGCTTAATGTCACTTGACTTGTGGTAGTTCTGTTTCTGTTCAGGGTTAGCACAGGTCATTGAAAATCTGGAAAGTTGTGGAATTACGACATGTCAAAATCCAGACCTGGGAAACCTCGAAATTCTAAATTGCTCATGGAAAGTCATGGAAAACAGATACATGTGTGGATGACGTAATAACTTTTGTCAATTCATGGCAAACAGTTTCATGATCCAGATGTTTTCAGCAGTTTAGGTCATAGCTTTTCTAAAATAAGGTCATGGAAAGTCATGACATAGTCACTGACTGTTGAACCAAGATGCTTTGCTGTTCTCTCACTTTGCTGGTTTCTGTAGTCCGGCATCGAGGACCAAGCGCTGACGAGCCATCTGTAGCCTCAACAGCGCCCCCTTTCCCGAAGTACCTTGTCAGGCCTTTACTATTACCATAGCAACCTCGTACCTGGATCCTACCATACTGCTTATTATCTGCTGCTCGACCATTTTACACTTAAACAAACACACAAATACATACACACACACAACTACACGAGGACCTCAGGGATGGTCGATATCTAGTTTATAATAACTAGCCTCAGTTGCAGTTGTTGTTTGCAGCTTGTGTAGACCTGCATTTGCTTCTTGCGTATGTCTACTGCAAAGGTAAAAACACCTTAGGGAGTGGTCACTGAAATTTGAAGAAAGATAGAAGAGAAAGGAAAGTCATTTTTAGACTTCCGTTTCTGTAAGGGGGTTGCAAAACGTGATGAAAACAGTTGTTTCCCAGCTTTTGTAAGCGATAAATTTGGAAAAATATTACAATCTTTGCTTTAATTGAATCATAAATACTAGAATAGTCAATAATTTTGGTGTTTTCAATGGGGGGGAGGTGAGGGAGGTAGAGTGGAGGTCAGCTCAATTAATATTTGTTGCAAGTACTTTTCTTTCATCCGGGCGATGATTTTCTTGCGGTTACAGGCATCCAACACCATAAATATTATAAATTATTTTTAATCTTATTTTATAATTTTTCACTTGAGAACTCTTGTAATATACCAGTAATACGACGGAAGGATACCCTGGGTTTTTTTTCTTTTTGTTAAAAGAATAAAAAAATACCCAAAACAAAAGAATTAACGGCTTCTTTATTTGAAAACTGTCGTATCTAATCGTGAAGCATTTTATAGTAAAAAGTATCAATTATAAACTTGAAATTGAAACGACAATGAAACGAGATGTAAATGGATTGTGGCAGGTTTTCATTGGAAAAGTTATTGTTCTTTTTCGTTAACTTATTTACAAATTATTTAATTCAGTGATGTTTCCCCATTACACTTGTTTATGTTTTTTTTCATGAAATGAACTCAACTAGTCTGTAATGTTAAAAATTTCCTAATTGAAATTTAAATTTAGTTTGGTTAATTGGGATTTTTTTACTTAAAAGCAATATCAGCTCAATCGGATTTCATACACAGCTTCTCAAGCTCTTTAAAGCTAAAGTATCAAAATCCAAACTTCTCTGGAGTATTCTCTAGCTATTCTATTCTGTTGTTGGTGTTCTTATATATGCGGGTTTATTGAGGTTTTTTGGCGTGGTGGAAGGAAGGCAATGACGTGATATTTTTGTTGTACCTTGTCTAAATTTCGAATTGTTACCCCAAAACAATCCAGATGCCTCAGTGAGTAGCCAAGCTCTTGCTGCAAGTGAGCAAGATCGTCAGATGCCAAGAAAAGAAGGTAAGAAATACTGTTGTTCGGATTCGACCTCAGCTTCCGTTTCTCAGTGCCTAATGGTATCAAAATGTTCTCAGTGCAACCAAGGTTTGAACTCATTTATAGTATCTAATCCTGTGTTTTTCTTCAAGTTTTAGGAAACCGTTTTGATTAATATTATTTTAAAGTTCATAACACTTATTAAAACTCCTAGCACACTGTAAAAATGGATATACAACTGCAAATTCAGCCACTCATTGTTTAGTTGAAAGACTTTAATTCGTTTATCGTTGCTCTTCATATATTGCGAGCCCAGTCTGCGTGCTTGTGAGGTCATTTTGTGCTCCCCGTTTCTAAGTTTCTTTCTCAAATACTTGTTGTATAGTTAATTAGTTTAGTTTCATGCAGTGGTATGTAAAGTGTCTTTTGAGATTTTTAATGAAATCGATGAACATTAAATAGGCCTTTTCAGACACGCAAGATGAAGCTGGCTATCGGCTGTATGTAGTGGATGCATGTTCTTTTGTTTAGGCGCAATTCAGACAGTAGATCTCTTGCTTAATGCAGCCGCTAGATTGCTTCTTTCTCGAGTGTCTGAACACGACCATTTGTGAGCTTTTACAAGAAGGAATTAATTGTGTGTCGCGTATCATCTTCTGACTTCACTGAAGGTTCTACGAGTATTTCTTTGGAAACTGATTTCGAGGTAAAGAGGATTTTTGTGCGATTTCGAGTTTATTGAGACACACGAGTGTAATTAATTTGGAATTGGATGGGAAGAAATAGTACAATTACTTGTTAATGGTTCGTGCAACGTATTTCACGTCGCTGCGAGACAAGTTGCACGAACAATTTCAGCATGTAACAGTCCCTCATTCTTTTGGCTATTTTTTTATTGGCTATTAAAACAATAGTGGCGGGATATTCTAGAATTGCTCCGAACTCAATTTCCACCTTCACAAACAATTGTTAACTACCCCTTTTCAAGCATCGCTCATACAAAAGTTATTTTTTTATACAGATAATTTAAAAATCCTGTACTTCAGAATTTAGTGTTGAATTTCCTAATAATTCACATGTGTTTGCAGTTATGTAAAGCTGCATGTGAAGATGAATCGATATTTTGTTTCAAAGAGATACCGTAAGAATTGAATAACACGTAAATTGGTGTCATATTTTGTCGCCTCCAGAATCCGTATTTGGAAGGCCGCGCATGTTTTCAGTTTATGAATTTGGGTGAGGAGTACGCTGAACTGAATTTCTAAACAAACTTTAATTAAACATTATGACAACGCTACAATGGTTATGGAAAATAATTGAAATCCATTTATTGTTTCTTCAGTATTAATATTTAAGGTATAAATCACTCTGAACAGCTGCGTTCAAATTCGCGTTAAACTTCTCAGCGTAATATCTTGATGTTTTCTTCGGTAGATGTGAGATTTCACACAAGGCACAGTAAGTTTCAAAAGAGTTACATGTAAAGAATTTCAGTTACTTAAATGTTAAAAGCTGAAACCATACTCTTGCAATTTTCAGCTGTATAAATTGTAATTACAATTGCTGAAGAATTCGATTTAGAATGAAAATTGTAATTGTATTCATTTTTCTTAGAAACACTTTGAGTTCTGTGTGTCTAAAAAGTAGGCGACATTTCATGTACACTTGAAACTAAGCACTTGAGATGCGAGAGCTAGTAGCCAGTGGCATTTTAGTCATAGCGAGTATCATCTGTTGGCAACACTTCATCATATCGATAAAACTGCGATGTGCTGTTCGATTCGATGTCTACCGTTCCGTAACCTGTCTAAGTGTATTCCCTATCAGACAATTTCAAAACAGAAGACCGGATGATCATTCAAATCTTTGAATCCTGGTAACATGTAATAGTTTTTTGCTTCGCAAGAGGCTATTTCTGCCGGAGAAAAAGAAGCATTTGAAACCTTTTACTCTCAAGAATTATTTTTAAATAGTTAAACCGGCTGTAACTCTACATTATACTTGGAGTATATGTGCATAAACGTTCAGGCGTATATTGGATATTATACTCTATCTTTTGATATAGTAAAGCAATACCATGATTTGCCTTTTTTTGTAGAAATGTATATAAATATGGTTAAATGTCCGATAACAATTCCACTTAACGTTTTCGTCCTTAGAAAATCTTTAGAGTGATCTGAGCTTTCAGACGTGTATTGGATATTATACTCTAGTTTTTGATAAAGTAAAGCAATACCATGGGGGGAATTGTTGTCAAAATATTTGGGTTTTTTTTGTAAAAATGTATATAAATATGGTTAAATGTCTGATAAAAATTCCACTTAACGTTTTCTTCCGTAGGAGATCTTCAGAGTGACCTGAGCGTTTAGGGCTAATAAAATATTTTATACTTTGCATAGTGTTCGCTGGAAATGCCAGACAAGAGGTGGCACCATCACCAGACCGGGAAATCAAAGTTATCAAGCTGGACCGGGAACGTGGTAAAGGAATAGGTTGGTGGAAGTTTGTTTCAGTATTTGTAAACTACTGGCTCTGCAACCAAATTACGTCACAACTCAAGATGACGGCGAAATTGAAACTCGAGAAGCAGTCAAACTAAATGGCTAGGCGTTAGCTCTATGAACAACAATATCGTCTTTTAACTGTAAATGCAGGCTTAACGCAATGTTAAAGTTAGTTTTTTTTTCAGCCGAGGATCCCTTTAAAGCTGCCATTCACGATGTTTCTTTCTGTAATTGCTAAAACGCTCAAGAAAACCCAATTACAGGCTGACTGGATATTTGTAACTTGGCGATGTTCAGACACGAATTACAAGAATCACTGAGTTGGTACGGAGGCCAATTTGAAGCGGCGATTGAGTTGGGTTCTTTGTATTGCTATAAGCCTACTTTCTAATGTAGTTCCGGCCGAAACACAAGCTTTTGTACTACCACAGAATAGGCCTTTCGATTAGGAATATGCTGCCGCATATCAGATTATGTTAGAACAAGGTGACAATTCCTCCGAGAACTGTTTCGTTAATAATAATAATAATAATAAAATGATAATAATAATAATAGTAATAGTAACAGTTCTTAGAACGTATTATGTAAACCTCAATTTCTCCAGTTATCAGTATTCTAATAATGCATCGAGAGATCATGTATACGATTACGAAGCAAGATTTCTAAAGATCTTTGGCGGAGGGGGGAGAGGGGGTACTCCGATACAAGAGTAAAGAGAAGGTGCGAAAGAATATTTGGGTTTGGATTTCACAGTTTGGGTGCTTTTTGCATTGACGATTTGCACAGTAATAATTTCGGGCTCAGTATTCTCGCTAATATTTACTTGAATCTTGAATCAAAATGATATTATTTCCATTTTGACCCAGGGTATTTTTGGGGCATAGTTTGGACGTATAGCCGGATATTGGGGGGCTTTTCAAATGTGGCTTCAGCTGTACCTCTCCGTCACTTTGCTATCGAAGTACCCTCCGTGGGATCCGAAATGGGAAAACAAACCCCCAGTCGAAGTAGTTCTATTGCATAAATAACTTTCGAATTTAATTCTCGTGACATTTCCAGTTCTTATGTTTTTGGTTTTGTTTTCTCGAATATTTGGTTTTAGAAGACATTTTAGGATTTTGGTTGTGGTATTGAGCAGCAACGCAATCTTTTTCAGGCATCACTGTTGTTGGAGGTGAGAATTCTAAGAGGCTGGATCTCGGTATCTACGTCAAATCCATTACAGAAGGTGGACCAGCCTGGAAAGATGGGAGGCTAAAAGCAGGTATGAGTGAATCCGTGTGACTAATTAATTTTTCCGGAACTGTAAACGTTTGTTTCGTTCACTTCTAGATGAAAAATTCTTTCTAACAGTGTTCGAACGACTCCTGGATTTCCTGGAAAAGCCAGCAATTTTAGACTGACTGCTGGAGAACTGCAGGAAAATTGAAGCAAAATCCCGGTACTTTTAACTATCAGTTTTCTCCTTCATATTTTACAGATTATAAAAGTTATCTTTCTGTTCGCTGCGGTATAGCGAAACCTTTATATTTTATATTTGATGTGACTTCAGTACACTCCTGGAAAAATCCTTAAAATCTTTAAGAAAAAATATTTAGTTTCAATACATTGTCTTGTAGGATGATGTTAATAGTACGTCAGCTGGTATAATACTTGAGCTAGAAATTGCCTGTAAGAGTAATATGCAAACGGGGCTCTCTTGTAATTTTTACTTTTCTATCTTTAGGGGACAGGATCCTAGCAGTAAACGGACAAAGCTTGGAGCAAGTTACTCACGAGTTTGCCGTTGGCCTCTTAAAGAACGCCCCTCCACGGATGGAACTGGTTGTTTCTCAGAGTCCCCACAATGTCAACTCGTTCGGTATGGCGGACACTGATCTATTATTTGCATTTGTTCTGTTTATATCAAGTATCTTCATCGTTTGTTGTTGCAAGTGATAGCGAGGTTAGCTTACGAAACAAGTCCCCAGTTTTGTATTGCTTCTGCTAGTATGAACACTTGTATGCAGACAGGCTTATATACAGTGAAAAATACTTATAATAACTTCACACAGACACACACACATGTACATACATACGTACATACATGCATACGTACGAACATGTATACAG
>JAOEHT020249822.1:0-10692 GCA_025448195.2 Parazoanthus atlanticus
GTCTACCAAATTTAAAAATTAAAGAACCATAGATGTCTTTAACACAAAAGTCCAGCCGAAAAATGACCGGTTTTTTCCGCTTTGTTCTGCGCGAATGATGAAAATCAGGGAGACTTCAAGTTCAATGCTAATGGAACACCGGAAATTTTTGAAAATTTAATGATGGTATTTAAGTGGGAGGTCAAGGGATTTTCAAAGTTGTAAGAAACGCAATTCTCACACTAGAAACGAGCAGGGCTCATCAAAAGTAAATTTTTCGTGCAAAGATCATAAAAATTGGTTCATTAGTTTCCTAGATACGATTTTTTGAAGATATGATTTTTTTGGGTATTTTTCGGACAAAATATGTAAGTAACTTACCCAAGGGCAATGGCACCAGGGGCATCCAAAAATGCAGCAAAATGACTACGTTTGATGTTGTATCTTTTGATCAACGTCACCAATTGTCACGAAACTCACAGACATTAAAGAACTTGTTGCGTTCGTCATTTCGACATTGTAGTGAGTTGCTATGGACACGTTGTTACCATGGCAACCATCAATCACACCTCAGTGGTTTCCATAGCAACAGTTAAAACACCCTTAATTTCCCGTGAAACTGCTAAAAAATGGTAATGTGCGAAATTACCTTAGAATAGCACTGCTGCAAAAGCAATTCAATAATTGGAAAACAAATACTATAAATGAAACAGCAGGTTTGTATCAGGTACACTGGCACATTTATTGAAAGATCATAATTGTACATTTAAATGCACTAATTACATGGTTGAAGGACAGTCAAGGTCAATTGCATTAAATACCATTTCCCCCTTAGTGTTGCCATCTAGCTATGAACTCACAAGACCACTAGCTAAACCATTAGCCGGTATGTTTCACTTGTGGCATTTAAAAATGAAGGAACATATATCACAAATATCAAGTTGCGAATATACAAGTATTAAGTTATTTTTGCAATGAAAACAAGAAAACTTCTACAGAAATCTAATATCACCATTAAGATAGTCCTCAATCAATGGGAAAATCTTAATGTCACAGTCTGAACAGAGTCCTTCTTCATCATCGTCATCATCATCATCACCACCATCATCATCATCATCATCATCACCACATTCTTTGTTGTCATGAACATATTCAACAGTAAATTCAGGATTCTTTGGATCACTCTCTGGCAGGACATTCATTACCTTCCCGTGAAACCACTCATCACTGTCCCCAACATTCAATTTGTGGAGAATTCTGGCACCAACAAAATCATTTTCTTGTACAGAAACTAGTTTTAAAACTTTATCATGAAAGTGCTTCATGAGCCTGAAACTATTTTTTTGATCAAACCCATCATATTTAATAACAAACAATGGGCTGTGTCCACTTCCATTCATTTCTACAACTGTCCCTTTATACAACTCTGCTGATAGATTCTGGTCATCATCATCATCATCACTTACCGTTCGGCACAGGTACATCAAGTCTTCAGGTACTTGGACAATCGGGATGTTTTCTACACTTTCATTTTCAGACAAGCTCTCCTCATTTTCAAGTCTTTGCTTCTTTCTTGGTCTTATGGCACTTTCGGATTGCTTCTGTTTTGCACTGGCCTCTTCTTTCTGAGCTTCTTCTTTGTAAATCTTCTTTTGGCGATTAATGGATGCCTCATCAATTCTAGAATTCTTGATGGTTGCTAGGTTAATTCATCTTATTCTTCTTGTCCATCATTTCTTTCTGCCTTAGCAATTTCCAGAATGGAACAAAGGTTTTCTAAACGCTGAACTGCATCAAATTTTCTTCCCTTTGAAGACAACTGAAAGACTGATTTGTCAGAATGTGTAGTTCCCAAAACTATTCTTCGAAACTGAATTTGTAAATACAGAGCTTTAATTTTCTGATTTTCAGGTGATATACATGCTACTTTTTCTCTTGCTTCATTTTCATTTGCCCAAAGACCTCCACTCTTTTCAATCTCCTCCATTAGCATTTCTTTCTGTACTCTTAATTTCCGATTTTTATTATGTCCTTCAAGGTGTTGTTCAGCTAATTTCTTCATTCTGTTTTGCTTAATTAAGAGTTGTCCAGCAGCAAATGTGTTTTTTTGATTAGTTTTTGATTTTTTTGCTAGTTGCATGACCAATTTCTTTTGCCGTCTTGTGGGAGGTTGTCCCTCCATGATGTGCCAGTTTGATTTTTGTTAAACATGACAATTCCCTCCAAGACAATGGAGGTCGCACGTGGCTTTTCAACCATTAGCCTGTCTAGCATGCCAAAATCTCGTTCTGGAGCTACATTTGTTTTTACAACACTTTGGTAAATGGGTTTCAGTCACTAAGACTTCTGGTTGACCAGAAACATCATATTTGCCACCTTTCAGATGGTCAGCCAACATTCTCTTTGTTTTAACAACCAAAGCAGCAAAAATCAGTTCAAGTGCTTGGGCTGTTAAAATGTCATATTCAGCACTTGGTGCTACCAATGTCTCAAACATTGCATCTTTCACAATTTCATAATCACTAAAAACAACAAACTTCTCCTTTCATAAACTCCAGAGAATTTTCTGCAAACGTTTCCATGCATGAAAGAAGATATTGGTACTTTTGGGACATTTCGAGGATATGTGTGGTCTTGTCCTCAAGGATTCTCCAGAGGGGTGCTGTGATAATCTTTGATATGAGACCTAGGGCTTTACAACCTGCTACAAAGGACTTCACTTGCAAGTCGTCAAAAACAGCACCAAGCAAGCGATTTTCAGAGTTTACACGCTTGAAAAATTCGAGCAGGTGGGAAATCAAAAAATAGATTCCACAGCCATTGTATAATGAAATATTAAATCTATTGCCCTTCAAAGGAGCCAAAGGGACATGTTCCCTTCTCACTTTGTAGGAATGTGAAGAACTGGACAGCTCTGCCACGTTTCTCACACCCCTTTGCCTGCACAGCCTTACAACCGGTCCTGATCAGTCTAAGTGTCCCAGACTCTCCTTTTGAAAAACCCCGTTTAGTTTTTAAGCTCCCTACTTTCTCATCTCCATACAGAAGAGTATCAAATACCTTAAGGGCTGCCTCAGCTTGGTCAGCCATTCCTACAATGAAATGCAAACCACAGAAAAAACATTCATATTAGCTAATTCAAGCTAATTTGGCCTGGTCAGCTTGATTCAGTTCTGACCATCCATCAACCACATTTGGCAAGATGTCAGTTCTGTATTTTGACAACAATTCATTTAACTTTTTCTGGACAATGTATCTGTCTGACATCAAATTTTTGATAGAATAAACATTTTTTTTCGACAGATGAATTCCCATCCCGATTTCCCATTTTGACTATATCTGCGAGCACCTCTTTCATTGTTTCAAGCTGGGTACTTGCAGTGCCTTCGTGCATTTCCCGTAGCCCCAAAACTCTTGAGTGCTTATGTCATAAGTACCAAAAGAAAACCCATACTTATTGGTACCATCACTATATAGGATAAGATTTTGTTCTTGCTCTTTGGCAAATTCTTCAGCTAACTGCATCTGAGCTAGACCTCTAACCTCCAAATACATATATTTGGCAAATGTTGGTTTGGGTAGCCTACCGACCTGAAGGCCACCAATTTTTTCAAGCACTTCTCTGACAATTTTCTCAACATTATTGGCCCCAACATTACCGCCGACAGTCATAAGATCTTGATAAACTTCTCTTACTTCCTGGGTGTACTCCCCAAACTCATACATGTATGTTTTTACTTCTTTGTTAACAGAAACTTCAATTCTTTCTTCCAGTTGATTTTTTTCATTTTGGAGGTCTTTGATTTCTTGTTCTTTTTGTTTTATGATAGAACCAAGCAAAGTATCTTCTTCAGCTATAGAATTTGTAACTTTGTCAAGCTTTCTTTTATGATATGACTTGCTGTTTTGCTCCAGTCGTTTTGCCCTAATGGCACACTCCAGCTTTTTCTCTACCCCCTTTAGTGTATTTGCCTGTTTTAACATTAATTCCAGTGCTTCCTCCTCCCTCTCTGTTAAGCTTTTTATTTCTTTCTCCTGTTTTTCGATTTTCTTATCTCTTCGTCTTACTTTCTTATCGGCATTTTTAACATCTGCACTACCCAGTTTTGACATTGCCTCTAAATTTATCACTTGTTTTTCTCTGATTTTCTTTCAGTTCAGCTATTTCTTTCTTCAATTTCTTTAGTTCCTCATCTTTCTCAAACTTTGAAAATGACAAATCTCTCAAAGCTTCCGCAAGTATTGCTGTTTTCTGACTTTTCTTGCCACTTTCTGTAATGGTCTCCAGCAAACCCTCAATCTCACGAGTTCGCTGCTGAACCAAATCAGTCATTGACTCAATCAACAGAGACTGTTCATGAGTGTTGATCACAAGATGTTTGCTTTTCTTCTAATTCTGCCTTTGAAACTGGGAATCTAAACTCGCTTCGAGTTAGCGCTAACCAACATTTATAACATAACTTATTTCCTGTAAACAGCGTATTTGAGTAATATCGTCACTTCCCGTGGGTTTTAAAACCAAGCACATAATGTAGACTAAAATCTCAATATAAACCGCTGTTTTGAGTTATCAGATTGTAAACACCCTGAGGAAGTCTATTGTAGATAGACGAAACGCGTCAGAGAATAAAGTTTACAAACTACAGTCCATGTGCTGCTCACTTGTTTTTGTTAAAAAATTAAAAAACAGTCGCAAAGTAAATAATAATTATGAAGGTTGAAACATATGAATGATTGTAGTGCCAATTCCAATGTATAAAGCAAGAAAAGAGTTAAGACTTTTAGTTTTGGTTAGCTGTTTTTCATTATTACCAAAAATATCAGAAACTCAGCTCAAAACAAGCACTTGTAAACTTAAATTTTATTACTATCCCTTGGCTGGTGACCACAAAACATTTACTGGCCCTTGGCTAGTGACCACAAAACATTTACTGGCCCGGCCCAAACTTCACTAGCCTCGGGCTAGTGGGCTAGTGGAGAAATCGAACCCTGCTACATGAAAACTAAAATATTGCCTATAAAGCAGCATAAAGACCTATGGGTTTTCTTTTGCATTTTTTTTACCAACCTACCCAATTTTTTTGTCCGAAACGACTGTAAACAGAAAAAAAAAAGTGGAGATGGTCTAATATATAAAAAATCATACTTCTTGTGTAGAAAAAGTCGCAAAGAAAATGTTACAAATGTCTTCTCAAACATGCTTATCAATATGTCTCGAGACGGGGGCATTTGATCATCCAAATATGAACCTGATGTGGGGCATTCGAAAGCCCTTTTTTGCTCAAGCTTCAAAAAGAACTGCAAAATGTAAAACCTGTAAAATAGCTGTCCTGGCCTGGGTCAACTGGCACGATTAGCTCTTTAGTTATTCCAGGTGGCCCCCACACAAAACTTGCATCTTGTATAAATTGTGTTTAGTTGTAAGACAGTGTATTAAGATGTTGTTCAAAAATACAGTTATGCCCATGGGGTTGCTAGTGGGGGAGGGGGGGGAAGGGGGATGTTGATGTTTTCATCGGTGCAACAAGTAAGTGCTACAGTTTTTCATGCAACTTGTCTAGTGTAATGTAGTCTTCTTGCAGACACTTACACTGTATTTTCCTTTGCAGTTAGTAGTCTTTCCCTCGAAAATGATAGTCTACAGGGAATCTGTGTGCAATGCTAATCTACTGTGAGATGTAACAAAGTTCACAAACTATTGCAACTTGTGTCACATACAGAAAGTGTGTAGTTTCAAAAAATAATTATCTAACCTCACCTCCCCTCAGGAATTTCTTTCTTTAGCTTATACATTCCTTTTTATAAGAAAAAAACTTGGCTCTTGAGACCTCATCATTCCCTAAGGAATTTCCAGTTTCTGAGCTGTAGTAGAAGTATATTTATTTTCTCAATTCTGGAACTATACATTGACAAGATTGAAGAGCTTGGTGCAAAAATAGCCTACAAAGTTTTGAACCACCCTCCACAAAACCTCTAAATCCTCTACTTTTATGCAATGCTACAAGTGTACAGTGGCCATTGGAGTTATATTATGCAGTCATAATTATTACTGTAATCCAAGTTGACTCTGCCCCTCCAAACATGACCAAATGACTTAATTGCTTTGGACTACCAAAGAACCTCAATTCCAAAATCATGGTGAGAAAAGCCATTAATCTTTGTGGGGTGTAAAAACACTTCACCCACCATTCTTGGACTTGGAGGGACAAAAAGTGACCAGAAAACCTATTTGTTATGTTAGATTAGCCTAGGAGACGGTGAATGCAGCTGTAAAAAAAAACTAAAAAAAGCAGAAATTTCCCAGTATTTTGCAAAGTTGCCTGAAATCGTCACTTTATTTGCACTGACCTCTTCAGGTTCGTGAGTGCATTTTGGGGCAATTTTCTCTTCTGTGCACTTTTACTTTGATTCTGGCCAGGCCTGGTTTACCCTAAAATCGTTGTTTTCAAATTAAATGTCCTTGTTTTTGGTGGCAAATGACTTGAATCTTTGATTTCAATCACTAGCTACATGTAGTGTTGGGCAATGAGTCGGAGGCCTCTGAGATGAAAAATTTAATTGGTTTCATTCAAACGATTTCCAAAAAGTGCATTCATTGCTGTCCTTTAGTAAAGGAAAAGTTGCCATTTGGAACATTTTCCCTTCTGCAGGGGAGGAACTATAAACTTGATGTTTGAAACATTTTCCCTTCGGTGCACAGGGAAAAGTTATCTTTTGGGGCATATCTCTTCCGTTGGAAGGAGATTTGAGATCAAACAGAGAAAAATTTTTTTTTTCACAAAATGCATCCATCTGATGAGTGCAATTTTGTGCAATTTTTTTTCATTTTATCTCAAATCATCCTAAATCAACTTCATCTTCAGGGCCTTCTGGGTAGTTTTCAAAATGGCGGTTGCTTCACAGAAGACCCTGGCAAATAGCAGATCATGTGATCCAAAATCTCCAAGGACGTTGGAGGTTTTAATAAATTTAAAATGGCAGCCAAGTCAACTCTTTGGAGCTCTGTGACCTAGTTGTAAAGCATACAATGGGACACAAAATGACAACAATACGGTAAGATGATCTGATATACACTCTATTAGTTCTTTTTGAGCTATTTTAGAGCACTATACATGTACACTGCAGTATTAAGAATTGATTTGGTGTCACTATAATATTGTATTTTACATGTAAGGATGTTTCCAGTAATCAGTATGCAGCCAGTGCTTCCAGAAATTTTGAACTTTTAGTGCCTTCTAGTCTAAGCTAGAGGCTCTATATATCTGCAAATTCTTGCGCCTGCAGAGACTAGATTTGCAACCGATAGAGCCCAGATTCGAAAGCACCCAACAAAACTGTTCCACAAGATGTCCAGTGCTCTGTGTTCTAAATCAAATTAATATTAATTCTTACCGGTATTTTACGAAAAAAATTGTTAGGATTTTAATTAAACTCAAGCAAGTTTTTTTTCTATTCCATTATTTTGAAGGCATGAGTCTCGGGATATTCTCCAGGATTTGGCTTTCCTGGACGGGCTTGAAATGAGAGAGTTCTGCTTTTGCTGGAAACCCATGGTATGCCAGTCGGTCCGATGAGGATTTTGTGGCCGACCGTTCACGGCCGGCTGCCATTGGCCAGCCGACCATGGCCAATGGTGGCCAACCATCCATGATGTTGAGAACCAACCGTGGCTGATATGGCCGATTGTGGCCGACCGTGCCACTCAAAAATGATAAAAACTTACCGGCTGAGCGTGGCCGAGCGTGGCCAAAGGTGGCTGAGCATGGCTGACAGTGGCTGACCCGGACCGGGCATGGCTACGCATATTTATATTCTCAGTTACGACAAAATCACTGTATTTCACTCAATCTTTCATTTCCAAATCCCATTACTCGCTCAAATCGAGTGACAACTACAGAAATAGTCTTTGCATTGCCATTTGAAAGTCTTTTGATTTTACCTCTCTTGATATGTCTTTCTATCACACCCCCTTATGGATGAATGTAAAGTTCTAAAATACTACAATGTGAGTGATGGAAGAATACTGCAACTAATTTATCTCGTCGCCATCTTGTGTTTTCAAGATCAATAAACTCTAGTTCCCAGTCTCCTTACAGTTGGATGTGTTGAGCTCTTTTTGGTTTGTTTTTTGGATTTTAAACCTGAATGTTTCCTTGGTTTATATTTCAGGTGCACTGTACTTCGTAGGAGAGATCGTAAGGTCACTCAGCCACAGTCGGCCTAAATATGACCACTTGAATAGTGTGGATGGTCGGTCACGATCGGCAAATAAAATATCAGCTGACCGACCGTAGCCGAGCCTGGCCGGCCATGGCCGACTGTGAACGGTCGGCCACTTTTCTTTTTCTTCTTTTTGGACAGAATGACATACCCTCTGGAAACCTGCAATGCATGTACAGAGACAACATCTACTGTACATGTATAGTGTTTAATATCCTTTCCAGCAAAATCCACACCATTTTGCTTGTTGGGAAATAACTATTCATTTCTTCTGCTGGAGGTTTGGAACAAATGATATCTTCCCCTGGTATTTTACAAAATACAATTTCAAGAGAATAACATTATTTTTTTGCTTTAAAATTATACTTAATTTAGTTGAATTTGGACTGACAATGATGCTAAAATTGCATTATTTTTTTACGAAAATTACTTGTTAGATGCACCCAAATATTTGAAAAAATTTTCTATAAAATAAGCAGTTGAGGGTTTGAAAGATTACTGTAAGTGACCACAGAGCACATGGGATCACTGATTATTTTAAACAAACTGAAGGCTGTAGCTTTTGGGAGGTGACCAGTTTCTATTTTTTTTTCAGTAACACTATGAGGTCAGAGCAGTATGTACAGTGGGACCTCCTTTATAGTATGTTTTACTTGCCAGACTTGTTTAATTTTCTTAAACAAAGTGTAAATGTATTGAAACATTTATCAGACAGGTTCCCAAATGTTTGATTGTAATATTTTCTTATTCTTGAGAGCTTTTAAGATGTGTAACATGACCATCTTTATATGTTTTGGAAATTCAAAATATATATTTGAGTAAGGGATACTGGTAGCTCATTACTTGTTGTGAAAAATTGGAATAAGGAAGGAGGGGCAAGGTTAATACTTTTTAAAAACTTCTTGTAAACTTCAATATTGAGTTATCTGGTGTGATGCATGCAGGTTTAATATAATTATAACTGTGAACACTACATGATTTAACTTATCCCAAAATATCTAGATTGCAATAATTGAAAGTCTTCAAAATCTGAAATTCACTGATGGCAAAAGTAATTAATTGGACAAATTGTCAACTGATCAGATTGTTTTAGCATCTTGAAAGGCATTGGTTGGATAAAGGAAGGCTTTCTAAATTACATGTACTTTCAGAGCAGTGTCTAAAAACAATGAACCTCATAAGAATCCATAAAACAATAAAGTTATTGAATTTCATGTTGAGTTGATTGTGGGAATCGGCCTGTAACACGTGCGCTTTGGCGAATAGTTGCAGCAGCATGTTGCTTATAAAAGCTATAAGTATCTCCGCGTTTCTCGCTACAGCTGGAAACAACCACAGTTATATACTTTCGTGCTTCGAAAGTCGAGAATATATCACCCCAACAACTAACAGAAGTAAGAAACAAATTCAAACAAATGCTAAAAGCTAAGAGGGGCAGTCGACTACAAAAGGGAGCCTTTATATATACTAAACCATCTGTTAAGAATAAACCTTTGTTTAACTTCAAACCCCCATGCCAAACTATACTGGCAAGACAGATTTCCAGAATGCACGCACTAAAGATTTAAGTGTTAAAACGTGTTTGCACAGTGCATAAGACCAGAAAAACGCTTTTGTTACCTAATTTTGTTGCGCATAAATTTGGGGGAAATATTCATAAAATCTCGAAACGTTCCTGCAAGTGATGGATTGCGCAAACTCCCCTTCAGTTTCCCTCACTCATTGCGCTGGAAAATGTAACTTTACTGTTAATTTGTGGAAACCAAAAATGCTTTAATATAGCAACGTTTTGAGATCTGGGGACAAGAACACTGACTATTAAAACTTGTGTCACTGGTCACTTTTTACCTGCTTTTCTCCTGAAAGTGATCAGATTGGTTACTTTATAGGATGCTTTCATTCCGTTTATCGTGTCTGGCCAAGGACAACTGGGTACTAACAATTTTCACGTTCCATAAATGTCCTTCACAAGCCATCAAGAAAGTCATTCCTATTGGTCAATGCCAAGAACTGAGTCCCTCAAAGCCAACTCGTAAACATTTATCGAAACAAATTACAATTTCCATTGACCGCACGGGAGCCTGGCCCGAGAGAACTGGTTAAAAAAGGTGCACACGTGCACTTGTTGCCACCATGATTTCACCAAGTTTACGCGCTTTTGCCGTTCCGAACGGCAGAACCGAGCAGCTTTAACCCATCCATAAACACGGTCAGTCTGGCCGGCCAGAAACAGTTGTTACATTTGATAACTGACTACTAGGGAAAGCCAAACCCGACTGGCAAATGGGAAGTGCCCTTTGTGAAACATTAAACTTACAACCGAGAGTATATCTGAGCCACTGAACAGCATTGTCGATGCTGTGATTAAACTATTAGCTGCTATTATTCCTTACAGCCACAGTACATAGTATAGTTATGCAACGCTTTCGAGTGGGATACCATGGAATATGCCACGCGTCACTTGTATTTTTCCCCGGGGGGGGGACTCCCATG
>JAOEHT020249919.1:0-10692 GCA_025448195.2 Parazoanthus atlanticus
CTTCTCTTCTCCTGTCTTGTCCTGTCCTGTCCTGTCCTGTCTTGTCTTGTCTTGTCTTGTCTTGTCTTGTCTTGTGACTGATATTATCATTGTCTTTGTATCATTACAGTGCCGTTCATCGCGTGCTTGGGCGGAATACCAACCCCGGTTATACGAGCGATGATGTCCAAAATGGTGGAACCTAATGAACAGGGTCAGTCTTCAGTTGTCGATACCAACATAAGGGGGATAACCTGGCTAATATCAAGTTCTCTGTCACAAGGGGGAGGGGGTACAGGGGATATCACCGCACTGGGTAACCATACAGAGAGAGGGTGATAGGGGGGGGGGTGATAGGGGGAAATGGCAAGAACTCTGTACAGGTGGTAATACAGGTTTACAAGGGAAGCGAAATGAGAAAAGCCCGGAGAGAAAAGCCAAGGAATTCAATAATTGTTAAAATAGAGGAGAGGACAGTGGCAACACGATCAACCGCAATACGGGGGGTGTGGAGTGTAAAACAACGAAATAGTCCTCTTATCTTTAGGTATTACAGTAGGCCGGTTCACACTAGATCTCATGTGCACTTCAAGTGCATTTGTCTCAAAGTTCACTCTCGGCTGATTTGAGACGGACTTGCGAAAAATCCCGTTCAGACACAAAAAAAGGATGTGCCACTTTGTCTGCACTTTGCAATTAAATTGTCAATCACCTTTCGCGCGAAACAAACAAGGCTGATATTTGGCTGTCTTCTGCCGATTGGTAAGTGCGTTCAAGTATAGTTTCAACTGCACTTTGACATGATCCCACAATAACGAAGAAAATTCAAGTTCAACGGAGTGTGGCAGTTTTGCGGTTTACACTCCAAGTATATATCAAGTGCACTTCAAGTGTGAACCGGCCTAGCAATGTACACAGATAATTCTAGCGAGTTTAAAATACATTTTTTGCCCTGGACAAATCTGTGCGACATCTTTGTGCGTGCTATAGTAATATGCTCGGCGCAAAGGGATTCAATAATATTTTGTTATTATAAGAAATTGTATTCAATACACGGTGACTCATTTTGATAGGAGGAACTGTGTAGAACACTTTTATTTGATTCAGCTGAATCGTTTCTGAAACAGCAAGTTTTTTAGAATAAGGGCTTTTTCGCGCTGGACAGATTCAGACAAAATTTGTTTGATCTGCCAGATTCAACCGCGTATACAGTTGGTTCTTTGCGTTCTTATTTTCTTGTGATTGAAATTTGTAGTTTTACAAAGGGCGCGTGAAGTTACGAGAATAAAACTTATGAGGTAGGAATCAGGAATTTATGTTAATATATGGAAATAATTTGTTGTTTGCAGGGGCGTTGTTCGCAGCCGTTGCCTGCCTGGAGACTCTCTGTACGTTGCTAGGATCACTTATATTCAACTCGCTCTACCCTCTCTCCCTCCAAGTGGATATCAGTGGCTTCTGTTTCCTAGTGATGGCAGCCATGATGCTAGCGTCTCTCGTCCTGATTGAGTGAGTATCTTGAACAGTTTGGAGGAGATAAATAAAACATTGGACCTTAATAAGATAACCCTCCGGAGGGGGAGGGAAAGGGGGAAAATTTGTTCGGTAGATTTAGTTCGGGTACACGTCAGAATGCTTTCTTTACTGATATGAGTTTGCACTGTTGCGCATTGTTTGGTTACGTTATATTTGTATGCGCTTATTTGTTTGTTTGTTTTTTGCTTGGATTTGCTCACTTTCCGTTTGTGTTTGCTTTTGTTATCTAACGTGTTTTGTTGGAGTCCTTTACTGTTAGAATTTATTTTTAGTTGTTATTCAGTAACTGTGCTCACTTAATGGGTGGCTCTGACTAAAATGTTCTACAATTGGTCTGGGATTTAATGGAGCCGAATCCAATTGTAGAATTGCACACATTTTAGGAATCCTACTGATGATAAGTTGCTGTTTTAGTATCTATTTTTGAGAAACTATTGGTTGTCTTCTGTATAATTCAAGTTTTCAAAGAATGTTGATCAAATGTCTTTATTGGTTTCATTTTGTTGCTTTGGGTTTGGGTGATTTGAATGACGCGATATCAAACAAAACTCCAGAAATAGTGGGTCAGTTTGCGGACTGTCCCTCTTACCGCAAATGAGCAGGGCCAAGGAGATATCTCTGTAGAAATCATCATGGAATTGATCTCTTCTGACTCACTGAGTCCGTTTTTTTCTCCTTCTGCGTCGGTTCTTTATTAACCATATTCCGATTCCCAGTTTTTCATGCTGTTGTGTTTATTAGTCACATCGGACTACAAATATCCCCACCCCACCCCCGCAAGTCACGTCACTCAGTGTTAACTCATTCTCAGAAATCCAGGTCGTTAAGAGAAGGGGAAGATGGGAAAAGAAGGCGAAGGGACACGAAGGGCTTTCTTTTCTCAAGTTTCGCCTCTCCCTCCCCCTTCCTTGATTGACGATCCGGCCGAAACTTGACTTTTTCGCTTCTCTTTGTGGCCCTCTTTAATTATTATTGAAAATGAGACCCACACCCCACCCCTTCACAGAGGCTGTTTTCTCCTTTTGCACCTTTCATTAGCCACATCGGAACCCCACCATACCCCTCCTGACGGGCCTTTTATTAGCCAAATCAGACCCAGCCCCACCAATCCCAAAATCCGGACTCTGTGCCATTTCTCGTTCAGTCGGTTGCACAAAACCACTAAACTATTTATACTTCACACAGGATTCTGAAGCGGAAAGACAAGCGAGCTGCTACTGATAAGAACGATCATGAAGGTAACCGGCAAAATGGCTGAAAATATTAAAGAATTTGAGTCAATGAAAACGAAAATGTAACGTTCCATGAAGCAAATTCAGTTTAAAAGTAAAAGCAATAGTGACAGTAAAAATAGTTCTGTTACGAAGAGGACTTTCAATTAATAATAAAAGAAAGCGAAAGAAGACCAAAACCTAGATCAATAGGACATCGCAAAAAAAAAATTGTGAAAAGTAAAACAGGACTGAACAGTTTTGGAATATACGGCTGTTTGAAAAAGGTTCATATGCGAAAACTGCATCAATAATCAATAGTCACTCCATCAACGAGCCTTAAACACTGGAAAACGTTTTAGAAAAACTGGTTTCAGTTTGCTTTCAGTCAGGTTAGGGAGTAAACTAAAGGTATATTGTTTTGCCTTTTGCTTTTGTTCGCTTGCTTGCTGAAGGCGTTTGGCGTTTGAAAACAGTAACTTAATTTGGTATGTAATATACAGTTGCTGTTTTGGTAGATTAATAAGAATATCACTGTGTCTATGTTTTAATTTGTCTTGTATTTGACCATTTCGCTGACTCAATTTTCTTAACTAACTAATGGTTAGCAATGTATATTCTGCTTTCTTATAGGACTAATCCTTGGAGACGAAAGAGACGACCGTTAGCATTGTGTTAATTGGACGTGATGGAGTTGATTCATCAGCGCAAATGCAGTCAAGAAATGCCGCTAAAAATTATTTAAATAAAATCTGAAATCTTGCTATGATAAAAGTTGTTGAAATATTGTGCTTACGTTTGATTAACCTGACATGCTATAGCCTACACTCGAGCAAGTCGGATAAACGTGAATCGAGCTCACAAACCACAGGTCACCCAAGCTCTTAGTTAGTATTGAGCAGTCAGTAGGTGTAGAAAGCCGAATTTAAGAGACTTTGTATGGGAACTTGCTCTTTGCTCGGTTTCTCTTACACTGGCGGGCCTTTGGTTACATTCTAGCATGTCAGAGTTGCCTGCTTAGATTAATGATCTTATACAGATCGGAACTTGCGTATACCACATAGGAATGTTTCGATATATCACAGATATATACTTACACTGATACTTACACTAATTTCGTTGTTTTCTGTTGGGATTTTGATTTATTGTAGTTATTTTTATGGAATCGATATACCACTTTAGGTAACTTTTGTCGTTGTCCATGCATGCTGTGAAGGATGAAAAATGATTTTAATATGAGACTGGATGAAATATATAATTGACATCTTAAAAATGGAACACCAAGCAAGAAAGCAAACAAACAAATAAATAAACAAACAAACAGACAAACAAACAAGAAAGCAAGTTAGCTGGTCAGTTCCCCTTGCTCACAAAACTGCGTATTTACCCAGGCAAATGCTTCATCTTAGATGAAAAGTTCCATATTCATTTGATGCATTTTGCCGTATTTTCCTAGCTCATTCCCGACCAAAGATTTGTTTATAAACATGTTTATTCTCTTTTCGTGGCCGAAACCAAGAATTGAAAATGGACTTCAATGATAACCCGAGCATCCGACGACAGGCCTTAATAAAAAGGGAAGGGTTCGAAATTGCAGCTGGATGTCGGTTTCCCAATTCAAAAATGTTTCAAGATCGCTTAAACCGCCGCTATAATCTAATATTCTTCCGCGTTTCCCGCGAATTTTAAAAGCACCCTTTTTTCTTTATCAACACTGCTTTTTTAAACCCACTTTTACATAAAATTTCCATTGAACTACACTATTTTTTTTAACAACATTCATTTCTTGAGCTGAGGCTCATCGTTCGTAATTTTTGCTCAACTTTTCTTAATAAGGCTTCCTAACCGTTTTTCAGTTTGGGATTGTTTAATTATGTGTCTGCGTATACGTTCAAAGACTATTCCCAACAGCGACTCAAGTACATTACTCTGTAAGACGTGTAACTTGTTGCTGGTTTGTATACCTGAATGAAAGTAATGACTGTATATACGAGAGTCGCTTATTCACCAAATCTAAATTTGAAATTGCAATGCTCTTCTCGCGATATTTCAGTGGCGTCTCTCCGTTCCTTTCTAAAGTCTCAGCCTGAAATATGTTCTTAGCATGTTCTTATTCAGCCTCAATGTTCTTATAAAAATTGCTCCTTTTTTATAAAACGGGGTTGTATCTTTTAACTCCGGCGATCAGTTGCTTTGCCTGCTACAGGTACCGGCAGATTGGAGAAACAGGAGACGTCTAATCTATGCTATTTGTGTATGAAAATGTCTCCGTGAAGGCCCCGAAACATGTCTTAGTCACTTTAAACATAATATAATAAAGAATTTGTTATCATTTATTTAGCGATGGCCCATTAGTTTTCATGATGATCCTCTTAAACTACAATAAAATAAAACATGAAAGTAAAATACAAAGTTGGTAAACTGAACAGGCGCTATATAGTGCCAATCAACAAATGCGAGTGATTTTGAGTGGCGTTGTTAAAAAATTTGCAATGCAGCGTATTTCTAAAACTAGTAAGACTTGGTTTATTTCTTATGGATCTGGCTCAAGTTCGTTTCAGTAGCGCTGTTATGGAAAGTTCTGCAACCCGAGTTTGATTTTAATTAAGGCAGGGATTACAAGATTGTTTTGGCGGAAGATCTAGTCATCTAGACATTTAAACTTAAATTAAAGAAAGCTATCAGAAAAGCTTTTGATCAATTTTAGAGAAAAAAGAGCAGCATACAAACATATTCTGACTTTGAAGTTTGAAAAAACGCTTTTTCTCAACCGTTATATCTACTGACTCGGCAAAAACTTGTAATTTTTCCATGGCAGTGAATCTGACGAACAGAAAGACACATGAACAAAGCTAGATATTTTATATTTCAAAGCCAGCAACAATTTAACTTGAAGTACAATTGAAAATCTGCATTTTCAGTAGCGTTTTCGTTTCCAAAAACTGTTTGGTTTTAAGTTCATTTCCGTTCAAAGTTTTTCCCTATTATAACAAACCTACACATTTTGCACGGAGTTTGTGTCAATACAAACCGATTTCGTGAATATGAGTAAAATTGATTGCAGGTATTAAGATGTCTAGTTCGTTAACAAGCAGATTGATATTCCTTTTTGTTTTAAACTTCCTCTCACAGACAATAATTACATTTTAACTAATTTTTAAGCAACTCGGATACAAAGCCCACCCTCTGCATTAATAACTAGTTTAGGGGAAGGATTTGCTTCAATAAAATTATCTTCCTGGGCTTTGTCAATTAGTTTAATTTAACGAAAGCTTACATTAATGGCAAGTGCGGACATCATCTTTACAAGTTGAATGGATAAACTGAGCAGAAACGTGACGTCCGGCTTTTAAACAACTCTTTTCACCTCCAGTGATTTTATATAAAAGGTCCTTTGAAAGCCCTAATTCATCTTAAAGTTATATTCCTTATCTATCGCAACTTATGGTGTCAGAGAGAGGTACAAGAACGTTTTCCTCCAATCTTTTTGCTGTAGTTACCAACCTAAATACGAACTGAACATCAGGGTGAGGTATGCATGGTTTTCCTTTTAGGAAATTTGAAATAGTGTATAATCTACGAAGTTTGTATCAAATGTTGGTGTCTTTTCGTTTGAGAAAAAACTACAGATGTTCTTTTCAGGTGGTGTATGATTTCTCCTAAAAGATATTAGATAATTGTACAGTAACATGTGCGTAATTCATACATTTCTTTTGCTTTGAAACGAAACAAGAGAGCTCTACAAAGCCGAGGGATCCTCTTGAGCACGGTGCAAGGCTTGACCGCCTGTAAGAACCAAAACACAAAGAAACCTGACCTTTTTACTGAGTACGTAAATTAAACTATAAAAAATAGGACTACTGAGCTGATACACTTTTTTTTTATTCAAATCGCCTGAAAAATAAGAACAAATTAAGAACAATCTGAGGCTGAAATGAAAATGTAAAGAAAAAAATAGCTAATAAAAATAGTGAAAACAGCAAGCAATAACACTCAGCATCACACAGTAAATAAGTGTTGTTACTGCTTATTTAAATACAAATAAACTCCTGTCTGCCTCAAATCACAAGAAAAACAGAGCATAGAAAAACACCTAAAGGCATTTTAGTTGATTTTAAGCCATTAAAAAATATATGGCAGTTAAGAACAAAATAAGAACATTTTGCATGAGCCTCAAATTGCTGAAAAAAATAAGAACATTGAGCCTGAGCAAAATTTTACTGGTTCTCAATAAAAAAAAGTGTAGGTTTAGAAAATCTATGATTGAATGAGATTACCGATTACACTTCAGTGCTGATTATTGCTTCTTAAATGAGTTTTCATCGACAAAATGTTCAGCAACTTCAAACAGAGTGTCGAAATATTAGTAGTTTGTTTGCTCTTTATCATTAATTCTTGCATTCATAGATTTTTTAGTTTGTTTTATTTATTGTTGTCTTCGCTACATTTGTTTACTGAAAATAGAGTTATGTTGAGAGTCGGTCTTAAACTAGAACCTTTGAATATATCTTACTGTATAGTTTCTAGCACAAAGCATGAGTCCTCACAGACACGAAAAATATGGTCACCTCCTCAATGACATGTTCTAAGTAGTCTGTTATAAAGTCCTTGAATGAAAAGCCTTTTTGACAAAAATATCCAACTTTCTTGAGGAAGGAAGATTTTAAAATAAAGTGGAAGTGAGTAATTTTCAGGCTCCCGCAGTTGCCAGATTTCTTTACCATACGGAATATCAAGTGGTGACTATGAACGAATTGAGCTTTCTTAATATAAAAACTTGTGTTTCTCATCTCTTGATTTAATAGGAAAGGTTTAAAAGGAACAAGTTCTACAAGACCTGACCTTATTTTGAAAAAAAAAATACTACAGAAAAAGTTTCCGTTTATTGTTTTCATATAATGTATTAACAAAAGCTTTCGACCTGCCGAGCAGCGTGTTGTTATGCTGGAGACTGATATTGTTACTGACTATGAGATGTAGAAGCTCTCGAGCAAATAAATGGTCAATTTTTACTAAGCTAAATCTTAGCAGTTTTCCTCCTTATAACTCGAGGTATATGGAAGCCGGCGGCACTGATTTGTAAACCGGTAATCCGGGCCTTTACCGAAGTTGACACTCATCTAATCTGGTCATCTGATTTGCATGGTGGCTAAGTTACCTTTTTCTAACTTCGAAAACAAATATTTGTCACTCTACCCAGTTGATACTACTGCACTTCCAGTTCAATTTAGCAGACTTTTGTTTAATACCGTTTTAAAACAAGTACTATCTAACAGCATAAAATAGCAATAAAAAGCGTCTTAATAATTTTAAAGAAATTCCTCAATGCTTTAATGGGTCCTCAGAAGGTAGAGCTAGAAAAGTTAGACCGTAAAAATTTATTGGCGCTCTCACAGTTGAAAATTTACTCGCGTTGCCAAATTTTAAAAGAGAGGTTGCTATTTGACCTCTCACAAACAACAGAAAATTATAATTGACAATTTTTTTTCGATAATACAGGCATCTTTTAATAAGAACGTCTATTATTGTTGCTATGTTATAAGAGTTGGTTTAAACTTCCCACTTAGGTCGGCGCAAATTCGGTCTCGAAACTTGAATTCCTCGCCACGTTGTGGAAACATTCAAACTCTGAGCTTGTTTAACTCTAGAAAACTTTGGCCATTTAGTGAAATACGAATGCTGATTATTTTTAGTATTGTTGTCTTCATTTTCTATGAGATTGTAATGTGCAGCTGAAAACAGAAATGTTGAAATCTGCGCAATATAACCTAAAAAATTATTAAATTATTATTAAACTACATGCTTCTTCCGTTCGTTCTGAAATTGGGCATGTAAATTTAGCAGTATTTTAGCTCATTTAGATTTCACTTATTATTATCTATTTTTTTTTTCAAACTTGATGCAATGGTAGTAAACGGCTTGATTAGCTTCAATCTTCGAGTATGTTTGTGCTATTGCTACGCGACATTCCAAGATAAATCTCTTGGCTTGAGTATGATTTTCAATTTTCGCCTGAATCAATCTAGAGACAAATGTACCCACCAATCACAATTGATATAGAGCTTGCCGACATGGACACGTAATTTTGGATTTCCGCCAATCAAACGCCGTGTGTCTGGAGATAAATATATACCCACCAATTACGATTCACAGGGTTTACCGACATGAACGCGTAATCTTGGATTTCCACCAATCAAACGCCGTGTGTTTGGAGATAAATATATACCCACCAATTACGATTCACAGGGTTTACCGACATGAACACGTAATCTTGGATTTCCACCAATCAAACGCCGTGTGTTTGGAGGTAAAAATATACCCGCCAATCACGATTCATAGAGCATAATAACACGCAGTTTTTGGCCATGGATTTCTGCCAAACGAACACACACAAGACAAGACTGTCTAGCACGAAAACTGAAATTGGGCTGAAATATACTGATATTTACAATTCATCTTCGAAAAATCTGCTAGTTTATACTGCAGATCATCAGAAAATTATGTAAAAGAGTTTCAAGTTAACTGATAAAGACACGAAAAGGTACGCTATATCAAATATATTTCTACAGCCTGCAAATCTCGTCGTTCAAGGCCGGTTTGAGCGACTTTTTACGAGGAAAGCGGAACGCCGATAACGAGGGCATAACTATTTCTTTAAAGAATAGAACCGAACATTTATAATAACGTACTTTTATGAAACGCTACCCTTTTAGCTTTATATAGTTTTAGCTTTGCATATAATTTGTCTTGTCGTATTTCTGTTTTACTCAGTCGTACTTCTTGTAGCGTAAAAATTGACATGCACTCTCACATTTGATTGAGTGTCTTATTGAACAAAGACTATTATTAGAATTAGAATTATCATTATTATATTTATATTGAGCTCATTGAAAAACGTTCTACAGTTGCACCAATGAGCAGTAAAGGAGGAGACAACGGTGTATTCTTTAGCTGGCAAGAAGTGAAGGCTGTACTGTATGGGCGTGTAAACACTAACAAAGGTGAGTTGTAGATGAGTCTAGCCACAAGACGTGGAGGCTGTACTGTAAAAATATTTCAAAAGTTGCTAGAAAAAAGTCCAAAAGTTTGCCAATTGTTGATTTGTAGCAACAGCTGCCGCAAAAATGCTCATTTCTAAAATGGTTGCTCCCAGTGTCACTAAAAAGTTGTCTAAAACTCCCCCAAAAGGCCCAAAAGTTGCTAATTTTTCTGAACATATTGCCCGTGAGTGAATAAAACTCCGAAGCGAAGAGGAAAACTCACAGCAATGGCAAAGGGCAGGTTTTGGTAATTGGATCGTCTGTTTCAATCTCTAGTCTAATTGCACAAAAAACTTATATTTCTTCGTTTCATCTATGCAGGAAGCACGATTCCATTGGAGTTGCACCAACATCAGTTACTCCCTTATGACCTCAGACTGATCGGTGAACACTTTCCCGCTGGGATTCGCTACAAAATTGTGTGTGGCCAGCGGTCAATCAACAGTGGCATGCGCTTTGGGCCCTACACTGGCAGAATTGTTTACCCTGGCGAGATTGAGAGCGTTGGTGATCACGAGTTTATGTGGGAGGTGTGTAACGAAAACAAACAAACAAACAAACAGTTAAAGAGCATTGGCAATTTGTGTTGTGTTTAGTTGTGTAGGGCAATTTTAAAATCTATGTTGGTTTTTTATGCTTTAGTCGCTACACTAGTGGACAGAAAATTCTGAGTCTTCGGCTTTCCTAGAGGCTTGTAGAGGCTTTCTCTTATTCAAACTTTTCCTCTAGTCCCACTAAAGAGGCTTTAATTATTAATTATTAATTATTAATTATTAATTATTAATTATTAATTATTAATTATTAATTAGTAATTATTATTAAGTATTACACGTTAATACAAGATCTACCCAGCCTTTCTTCATATATTATATTATCCCTTAATCTGCAAATTAGCATATAAAATTATATTCAACAAGCTGTAATAT
>JAOEHT020250016.1:0-10691 GCA_025448195.2 Parazoanthus atlanticus
TTTTGGGTTTGTATCTGACAGTCAAGGAGCCTCTCTCCTTGTTCTGCTGTGGCCCAAGGAGAGAAGTGTCATGATTTGCAATGCATTTCTTTCAACTACTCTAAGAATCAGCAACTGCCCACACTGTACAAAAAATAAATTATTTGAAACGAAGACAATTTGTGTAGTGTATTGCTAGCGACCTACAGAAGCAATATGGTGATGCCCCCGCACAAACAAGCAACATTGTCGCGCGCTTTAGATTTTGTGGCCTCCAGTTAGTGTCTTTTTTTTGGAGAATGAGGGGGTGGGGGTGGGGGGTTGGGATTTTGAAACAAAAATCCTGCTAGCAAACGCGAAAAGACAAAAAATCCTTCAGCGCTACGTTCCGTCTTTATGCATCTGTATTTTTAAGAATTCAAATTACTGCAACCTTTCAACAAAATGAAAAACCTTACATCGACAATTAGGCCGAGCTTGAAACTTATTTTGTATATTTCGAAACAGTAAACATTTATAAAATGATCCCTATCCTACACGGGTGGGGGGAGCGGAAAATGTTCAAACCTCTCTAAGAACGAACCGTTAAAGGTAGCATTCCAAAGTTTTGTAACTTTTCCCAAAATTTATTAAGGAACAATTTTATGTGTTAAAGTTGTTTTTAATCAACGTGTTTCCATGGCAACCAGTTTCTGAGTGACGTATCAGCGAAAGTTTTCCTAAAATGTTCCTAAATTTTTCTCATAATTTGAATTTTCTGATTTTTTTTCTGTGAAACTGTAGTTTTTACTAATTAAAGTCCATTCCAACAGTTTTCCACGAAATTTGAGTCAAATAAGACCTTTTTTGTCATGAAAAATCCAAGATAGCCGCCATAGAATCCAAATGGCGGCTTTATGACGTCATACGTCCACCAAAAACAAATCAAAATGCTTAGATTGAGAAGTTGTACATATCCTCCAAGTTTCATTGTGTTCCTTCTAATAGTTTACGAGCAGGGTGAGCTCAGAACTTACAGCTCATGAAAGAAGCATATTGCTTGATTGAAAGGTTCTACATATTTCTATTTTGAAATACGGTCTTAAAATTAAGACGGATGGGTCATGACGCAAATTGTTGGACACTTTAGATTTTTGAACAAAAGTAGCTAGGAGGCAAAAGGGTAGAAGGTAATAAAAACAGACAACGCTGCAGCGAAAGGAGTTCAACGCAACTGGAAACCAAAACAACCCCCAACCCCCCCACCCCCACTATCCCATAAATGAATTTTATAAAGCTTGGCAAACTGAAACTGACGAACACTAACCATATCAATTGCCGGAAATTCCTCTGCCACTACTGGAAAGGCCGGTTACACCGAAAGTCGATTGAGGCAAAAACAAATAGTATACAATTTCCAATTTTAATAAAGGTCTTTATTTAAAATGACTTTAAACAAACGTCAAAGTTTACATCTCAACAACAATTGACTAATCACCACGTTATATATTTATGCAAGAAAATTCTCACACCCAAACCCTTTCAGCGAACGAAGAGCTCTTTTAATCAATTCTTGGGCACGCGTAGTAACTGTTCCTAAAACCAGAAGAAGTATGGCGCAGACTTGAGCCCTTCGCTTCAGCCAGCGGTGTTACACAGCATAGAGCAACAAGGACGGAACGTCAACGAAGACGGCTGATGGATATCTTCAAACTTCCCGTTTATCCTTTTCTTGTTTGTATAACTCATTCGTTTCTTTTTCATTTCGCATGAAGATGTGTGCATGAACGTAAAAAAATAGAAAAAGTAATTTTGAAGCCGCACGAAAATTGAAATGATTCATACGTTGTTTGTTCACGTTCTCTTTAAAACCACAAAATCGAGCTTTTCGCGTTCTGTTTTCTAAAAACGACGATGGAAAAGTGGCAAGCTGGTTAAGTTGCATTCCCACGTAAAGTTCAGTATTGGATTCTGTAATGAAGTCTATTTTTTTGTAACGTTCTCGTTGACGTTCGCGTCCTTGTTTAAGTTCTCTATTTGGGTAATCACCTTTTTAGCTTTGTGAAAGACATGGCAGACTACTGCCAGTTGTTGCTAGCTTGCTTTTTCAACAACGTTTTAGCTTTTTAACCATCTTGTATGTTTCTACTACAACTTGACAGGGTCTGGGATACACCCTGTCTAAAGCTTTAACTGCACGTTACACAAAATGAGTTCAGCCCTCCCCCCTTCTTTACTGCTTTTAAACTTCTACGGGTGCCCTGTGGGGTAACCATTCAGCACAGCAAGGCCATACTCCATTAGTGTTGAATCAGTGAATTGAGTACTGTATCATGGCGCTGTGATATACTGGTAAAAGTCGAAATTCCCATACATTCTCTTAAATTTCGCTCAGCGCCATGACAATAGTCCCACTATCACAGACTATGGGCTTAGGCTAAGTTCCACGTTTAACGTTTCTGGCAAACGGAAGAAAAATTGCATTAGCAAGAAGTCCTCGTGTTGGGGTTTGCTAAGACGGCAAAACTGAACATTTCTTCCCCTTAGAGCTCTGATCAAAACTTGACCTGCATGTTTTCCAGCTTTGAAGAACGGGGAATTAGAACTCATATTCTTTGCAAGAAAAAACGAACACGCATTCCCTCTATTCATTCAATCAAATATTATGCCAGTAAACTTTTTATATTACGAATCAATATCTAACATGGTGATCAGTAACAAATCGGCACCAACTAGTATTCCAAATCTATTTGTAAACATTTCGAGTATCCACTCATACAATACGCGTTCTTCAACGTCCACAAATTTCTACAACAAAAGATCAAGAATTGAAGTACAAAAACAATCTTTTTCTGGAATTGGAACAAAATTATGGAATGAGTCAGAGAACTAAATAAAATACTTATTAATATACTCAAATTGGAGGATACGTATATCGACACACCCATGATAAAATTAAATCACTCAAATAAAAGTATTCCCCTCGATCATACTCTTCGCAATACACTCGTAAATTATTATCACAAATGAATCCATTTTCTTTGTTTTTTGTTGTTTCTTTGCTCTTTTTTTATTGTCTGTTTTGTCTTTTTCTTTTTTTTCCCTCTTCAATGTAAAATAATTGTGCATATTGTAGTTTACATGCATGTATTTCATAGATATATTCACGTTTCATTTCTACTGGCCTGCCTAGATTAGTCTATACTATCCGCAGACCAGTCAAATTGTACATTATTATTGGTTAAATTATTAAATAAAGTGTATGTAAAGTTCTTCAAAGCTGGAAAACAGGTCTAGTTTTGATCGGAGCGCCCATTTTCAGACTGTAGAGGAAGAAAAACTTAAGTTTTGCTACTCCCGCCGTTTGCCGTGTGATTTCAAACACGGGGCTTAAACTCCCCGCCAGTTCACAGGGAGCTCCTACATCTCGCGCGTGTTCAATAAATTGATAAAACTATAAATTTGTTTTGCGAGAGCCGCGCGGTCTGGTTTTTGTTGGTCTGTGTACAAGAATAACGATCGGAAACGATCCGACTTATTCCAAACGGATTCTGAACGTATGACGACTAGGAGAATGAGACAAGGTTCCCGACGACGATCTATTCTCGTACCCAGACCAACAAACCTCAGACTGCGCGGACTACTCTCGTACCCAGTACCACAAAAACCAGACC
This sequence comes from Parazoanthus atlanticus, assembly GCA_025448195.2. NCBI lineage: Eukaryota > Metazoa > Cnidaria > Anthozoa > Zoantharia > Parazoanthidae > Parazoanthus > Parazoanthus atlanticus. Next base: position 3,633 of record JAOEHT020250016.1, read on the forward strand.
GCGCGGCTCGCAAAACAAGAGCAGAACACAAGGTATATTTATAGTTTTATCAATTTATAGGACACATGCGAGATGTAGGAGCTCCCTGTACCAGCTGGAGTACAACGTCGACGTTTACAACTGCTGAATATTAAAGTGACAGACTGAGTTGTTGCAACATCAGCTAACAAAAGCTGGCAGTAATCCATTACGATATATGAGAAAGGATTCGTAAGGTTCAACGGCACAGAAAATGGAAACGAGGAAGGAGCCACATTAATATCTAAAGCAATTCCTTGTTATAGAGAAACTCTAAAAGTAAACAAATATTCAGTCATCTTTGCTGATAGTCTCTTTTAATGCTAGACTTTCGGTGATATGTACAAGTAGAAATCAACATGCCATCATTTCTTTTACATTTCGCTTTAATTTATTAGTAAAAACTAGCACAAGTCTGACCTCAACCTGCAAAGAAACTGTAGTTCAAAAAGGCATGGCACAACTAGAGGTCACCAAAATTTGAGTATTTCGGAAAGATAGCTCACTTAGAAACTTAACAGAGCCAAGGAAAAGAAGAAAAAGAGAAGAATGATTAAATTTACTTACAACATTTTTCATGAAATATTTGCCTTCAGTTTACATTATCTAAAAATTAATAACTTATTTTATAATTTAAAATAATATAGGAATTGATCTATATAAGGTGGAAAAATGAATTGTCCTTTAGAACCCGTTTAAAAAGGACACTATAGAGACAGTTTACGAGTATTTGGTAGCACATACAGGAAGGTCATGTTTGAGCCAAAACCCCCTCACTCCCAGAAATGCCAAATGAAATACTGCTAAATCCAAATCACCTTTCTCCATACATTTTCTAACTAAACAATTTGCGAGAATTTCGAATCCTATTTTTGAGACTTTGGAGTGGGTGATCACTCCTTTATAAGGGCGTTTCACCTCAAATTTTGTTGGTGATTAGGAGAATTGGAGGGAGAATTAAGAAGGGGAAAAACTTTTAGAACGCAACAAACACTGTTCCTAAGCGAGCGAGTGCCACTCTTCAGATAACATACGAGCTGGTGTTCGTCCATCAAATATTAACACCCAAAATAAATTTTAACTTACTTAAAATCCAAACAAACCAAAAATCCCTTCAAAATCAACAAAATATTTGTGAATCTGCATCAACTATGGTACCATGTCGCTATGATTCAAAATTTCGATTCTTTAAATTGAAGACGAGATATCGAAATAATATGACGTAATTAAGCGGGAATTTCGATTTTAGGTGGAACGCCCCCTTAATTCATGTTGACACTGTGAGGAGAAGATATATGCTGATAAACTTGATGGGAGTGAAAGGGTTTTGGGAGTGAAAGGGTTTTAAGCGTGAAGTCAGATTTGTGCTAGCTTATGATAACTAATGTTTAAAGCAAAATGTAAACAATACTCATATCAGCGTCATCTGAGATCCTTCTATACCCTCAGCTGGACACAACAAGTGTGTGTCAATCACTGGAGCCACCCACTTCTAAGAGTGTAGTTGGAGCTGTCCGCCACATGATAGCAACAAGTGTCACCATGTCACTAGCCTGTGCATAGCCTCATTTGCAGAAAAATGGAGAAAGAGTCAGAAAAGGAGAAAGGAAGGGAAGTTTCTCAATTCCCTTCCCTCTTCCTCCCCCTCTCAGTTCTCTCACTTTCCCAAATCTTGCACAAATGAGCAGGCTACCATGTCACCATTTATTTTTTATAGACCACTTTATCTGGGGTGGAGAATTGAGTCATGGGTTGCCCTCCAATGCCGCAAGTACCTACACCAACCTGTGGAGAGTAAAACAACCTTTGAGCAAGCAAACTTAATAAATAAAAGAGTTGTTTCCCAGCTGAAATAACTGACGATTATCTTTTTCAGAAATTAAACTTTGATGTTATTATAAGAAAATATCTGAATTCACCAAAAGACTTTTCACTAATCACTTCTGTCAAGGTTTATTGCTTTTTAAACCAACTTTATACTTTGTATTCTGGCTACACAATGTACATAAGGGGCTGATCATTATTTATGGCCGGGGTTGGGATTGAAGAGAAAATATTTTCCATCTCAAATATCTTTGACCCAACCTGGTTTTGAGGCTTTTCTCAGCACAAACAACTGTTTAAAAACTCACCTACATGCAAAACTGGCAGAAAACTTTTGCTACCCAACCAATTTCTCTTCATCGGCAATAAATAATAACCGGTCCCCAACAGGGCAAACAACTATGTACAAAGCAACAGCATCACTGCTTAAAACAGGCCTTCTGTATCATCTGTTAGTTCTTTTTTGAACACATTTAAAAGCAATTAAAAACCCACAACTATTTTTTCTATTTTCTCCTTCTGTGGTCTGATATTTTGAACAAGAATAATTGCCATACATATTCAAAGCTACACATTAAACTGGCACGTCTCCAAGGGGCAGATCCAGAAATTTCGGAAAGGGAGAGCCCAAACCTGCAATTCTGGAAATGGGGGGCCCAAAATGGCATCTGTGCTCCAAAACACGTTTTTTTCTGTGTTTTTCTTAAAAAATGTTTCCAAAATTGCCGACGAAAGGAAGGGCGGGGGGCAGGCCCTGTTGGCCCCTCCCCTAAATCTGCCCGTGTCTCCAAATGCAGCAAAAGAAAGTAACTCCAGAGGCAATCAAACACAACCAGATTCTCCAAGGTGTACTGCAGTACTGCTTACTTTTCCTTTGATAGTGTCTGGAGATGCAAATATACTCTTTTTTGACACACCCTTCAAGCTTTTCCCTTTGCTTGATCCAGAACCCTGGAGAGTAACAAAAAAGGTAATCATTGTTAGTAAAATATTGTGTTGGACAAACATCTACTAACTGTAGAATTTGGCATAATTATTATAAATGTCATCCTCGGAGACCCAGAGGCAGTCAGTCTCGGACGCTGAGCAAGGGAGGCCAAGAGCGGTGAGGCATTTACTTTTCTTTCGCCTCAGTTTTTATCGCTTGCCCTGAAGGACTGCCCCTGGGTCTCCAAGGATGGATAAATGTATATAAAGTGTAGACATTTCAATGCACTGGGGAACAATTTTGGTTACAAGTAGCTTTTTGCAAACAAGTTTAACCCTTGAATGGAAAACCCCTATTTCATAACGTAAATGGGGGGAAGGGGGGGGGGGGGAAGCTTGACCCCCAAGATTTTCCAGATATAAAAATTATATTGGTTACACATAAAAGCTGGCTATTTGGCATACAAACAGCATTAGCCTAGTTAGTTAATAATTACTTTCCATGATAACAATCAAGTTTAATTAAGAACTGTTGCTATGGCAACCATCATAAATTGCACAATATGTTCGCCATTTTTGGCCACCACCTTGAATTTCTTGAAAATTTTGTTTTTTGAAAAATTGCAGCATATTTTCTTAAAACTAATAGAAAAGTTGTATATTTTACATGCTCAAACAGGAAAATATTAAAGAATAGCATAAAAAAAAGGTAGAACAAATTTTGTGAAAAGATTTACACTTTTTTATTCAAATCCTAATTTGCATATAATTAATTATGCATAATTCATAAGTGATGATATCATCCAACTAACGTTATCCTTAATTGGACTACAGTTACTGCAAGTTTCATTTTAACTACTCTTATGCTTCAGATTCTAGGTCGGTAAAATTTCTTTTTTTTTGGGGGGGGGGGGGGGGGAGATAAAAATGTCCCCCAGTCAGTTTGAAGGCTAATACAGCATACAAACTTGTCCATTATCTTAAGTTTAAAACAACGAACTTTTTTCAAGATCGGTACATTTTCTTGCAGTATGCACATATTGATAAATAAATAAATGTAAAAAAAACCCCAAAATAATATAAACTGCTCAATCATCTGTTTCCTCAAAATGATGAACACGAACATTCATTAGCAAACTTCTCCAGGCTCTCTCTAAAACCAGAAGTAAACTAAACTGCTCATCATGTACCTACCTTTGAATTTTTAAAAAAACTAAGCCACTTATTTTTTTCTTGTTCTCTTTGTTCTTCAATTTCCTAAAAAAGAGCAACTTGAATTAATTAACCACTACAGTATGCATCATAATTACTTCTATTCAAGTTCCATAGCAGATACATGATTGTACATGTGCAGCAAAGTATTAATAAATTAAAGAATATACCAGTAGCCTTTTAATGGGTTTGATGACTTAATTGTTCAGCTATCTTATTTGTCAATAACACATTTCTCATTAGCAGAACTTTCTTAAGTCTCCATACCATTCATCGCATATGCACCTCAAGTGATGCACTAGTTACTAGAACCTTTACATTCTTCCTGGTCTGTTCTGACTTTTTCTATACTAGTCAACAAAACATGTTACTGTAGGTAATTCCTTCAATTTTTGTCTTTTAGAAATATTAAAAACTCAGTGATGTCAGAAGGGACACCACTAAAAGGGGGGGAGGGTCATCAGGTGTAAACAAACAGGCCCTCTTTTCAATCCCAGATGGCTCAAATAACTGGAAATGCATCTTCAAATTACAGTTTAACAGAATTTAAGGGAGCATGCCCTGAGATTTGCTCTTTAACCCTCAAAAATCCGAATCCCCTTACAAACGTTCTGGGGGAAGGATGCACAGACAGTTCTCACCTTCAGTTTTTGTGCTTTCTTCTGCATCTTTTTCCTTTTTTGCTCTCTGGTCTTGTCTTTCTCGGCCCTTGGCAATGACAGAGAAATTATGGAAAATACATTAATTTATAATTACATATTTTGATTAGCCTGTAGCGGCTTAGGTACAGCTTTCCTTCACAGCAAGGAGATGTGAGTACATAGTTACAAACAGGTAATATAACTTATTACATTCACTGCATAAAACAAAAGAATATGCTAAATAATAAATGACTTATTTGAATACGTAATTAAAAGATAACCAAGGATTAATTCATGTATGTTTTGGCAAAATTCTTACCAATTTCCTGAGCCACCACAGTGCTTGAAACTAACGGTAGTCCACTAGTCTGAGACTACAAGTTTATAGTATGTTTTCGTGCATTTACCAACTAGTCCACTGGACTAGTAACTATTGATCATGTACTCGAAACATTTCTTCATAATTACATATTTTGCGTAACTCAGACCTTTCATTCGCTAAACTAAAATCAACTTAAGTATTTATAAGTCTTTACATTCGCTCATATCGATCTAACCATGGCACCATTCTTAAAAGTACTAGGTTTCTACTCCTCCTGGTGAAGAAAGAGAGGCCTGGAACTAGATTGGAAAGTCCTTGAACTGGCAAAAAAGAATTCCAGGCCCTAGAAAGTCCTTGAAAATTGGTCAAGGTCCTTGAAAATCCTGGAATGGGCAATTTCTTTTTACCTTAATTGTCAAAAAAATCAAAATAAACTGTGTGTTAAACACTACTGACACTTTTAAAGCTCAGTCTTCGCTGATATACAGCGTAATAAGATCTTTGTTATTATGTGTATTGACTTACTGATATTTGCAGAAAAAAATTTGCAAAGCATTTATGTTTTATTTCATACAGAAGATCCTTGAATTTGCTCAGAAAGGTCCAGGAAAGTCCTGGAAAAGTCCTCGAGTTTCATAACTGGTTAAGTGTGGGAACCCTGGGCTTGGCGCCATTTTGTTTTTGACAGGTTGACACGAAGGGCATGATTTGCAAGTTATTTCAGTTTGCTTTTCATTGAGCTCACGTGTTCATTTATTCCCCTTTTCCTTGAAAATGCAATTTAATCAAAGTCAAATGAATACGTTTCTTACCCCAGCTACCGAGCATTACATAAACGGCCAGCACAACAAGATTCAGATGATGAAGATCAAGAGGGTCACCAAACAACAGACAAAATGAAGATACAACCATTTCAGTGTAGCTGGTAAATGGACTATCCTTGGCTTTATTTAGATAATAGAAAGATCTATTGTTTAGGACTGCGTAAACTCTGTCTCCTCTGGTCAAAAGAACTAACAATGTGTGACTGGAACTGACAACTTTTGAATAGAACCATTAGAAGCCTCGATAGATCCATCCCACACAAGCAAGTTGTTGCAGCATGATTCGCAAGAGAACTATTACATTACACCTTGGTAAATAAAATACAACTAAATTAATGTCAGTAGTACATGTATGACAGTTGCTCTTAAGAGCTAATTCTGGTCTCTGTTTCCTTTATAAGAAAATGTATGGACTACAGTGTAGAAAGTTATGCCATTGGGCGAGTAGGTTTGCAGACTCACTGGTCCACAGACTAGTACCCAAAAAAGTTAGTTTTGAGCACTGCACTAGGTGAGGGAAATTACAAACAATTTCGAATGTAAGTGTTCAAAGTAATCCTTCATACATATATATCATGAGTCATCATTTGAAATCTTACATTAATTTTCAAATAATGTAATGAGGGAAAAACTATGCTCAAAGCTTTAAGAAACTGTTTTAGTTCTAGTATCTTTGAAGCTTAACAAACAACATCTTGTGAAGTTTGATAGTTCTCTGGAGTATGTCCAAACCATGTCCCATAAGGGACCAGTCATTATAATTTAAGTTAGCTGGGGGTAAGGAGAGGGGAGGAACCTACTTGAGCAACAAATATTCTTGATGACCCCCTTATATTTGGTACAAAGCCAAGAAACCTCCCTTCTTTTCCAACATATTTTCAGGATCCCTCAGTTTTTCCTCCACCCCCTCCAACATAAATATTGACTAGTCCCTAAATAAGTGAAATTTATAAGATTATTTAAAGGGTCACAAATGTCTTGACTTATCAATAAAACAAAACTAACAAGTTCTTACATGTATACATATATTTAATTCAATCTTGAGTTTAGAAAAACAGCACTTGACTCTATTTTTATGAGGGTAAACATCAATGCTGGTGTTCCAGTAGTCTCTGTGATGGTCCTCAGGGACTATTATACTGTAAAATCACACACTAAAGGCCTGGCCACATTAAGTTTGTAAGGGGTTTTGGGTGGGCAAACAAAAAGGGAAGCTTATAAATATCTTGGGGAGGGGGGGGGGACTTATATCTGGGGGAGAGGGTGTATAATCAGTTTACTGTACTAAGGT
>JAOEHT020250103.1:0-10690 GCA_025448195.2 Parazoanthus atlanticus
ATCTGAAGCGTTAAAGCAATTAAAATGAAACTTACAGTACCGGTAGTTCCATACATCTTTTAAACGTTAATTGGGTGACTTCAATAATTAATGTACAATTAATTGTGCAAATTAACTTTTGAACCAAAAACGTAAATTATTTTATAAAATTCGTTTTACCTTTATTTTTTAAATTCTATTTTTAATATTTCCCTATTTGAGCATGTAAATACGCGTTTTTTAAAATTAATTTCAAGAAAATTTGCTGCAATTTTTCGAAAATCAAATTTTTTGAAAAAAAAAGTCGGCGGCCAATTAGGTGGCCACGTTGTTTAGTGGCTGTTGCTATAGCAACAGTTCTTAATTAAAACTTGACTGTTTTTATGAAAAGTATTTAGCTAGGCCAATGCTGTTTGCATATCAAATGTTCAGTGTAACCATTTGGAAAATCAATGGGGGCTGGGTGATCAAGTTGACTCCCCTTGTCTTACGATTTAGATGTTGTCCATTCGAAGGATAGTAATAATAATATTAATAATAACAATAATAATGGTAATAATAATAATAATAATAATAATAGTAATAATAATAATAATGGCGACGGCTAAGGTAAAAATGACGATTCATTATGATGACGATGAAGCCGGTGATTAAGATGAATTGTTAGAAGACGGCAAGATATCCCGGATCTTGATTCCTAAGTACTTGAAAAGTGATAAATACAGTTTAATGACATTTTAGACATTAATCTAAAGTTTGAGATCTTCGAAAGATGACGCAAAGTGATACAAGTCGATCCATGCAAGTCCCCGCATTTGAATTGTCAAACAATGCAATGATTCAGTCGTTTATTGGGTTATTTCACTCAATTTTATCAGGAAGAATGTACATAGATAGACTTTGCAAGTAGGTTTGGTCGGCCCTGAATATGGCAGTCTTCGTCATTTACTGCCATTGATCAGGAAAAATTTGTTCTGAATGTATATAAATAGACATGAACGTCGCCACGAAGACAAAAGAAAACGAATAAAGGCAAAGAAGGTTTGAGATGGTGATAGAGATAGATACGATCAATGAAGCGAAGTACCAGGCGCACGATACAACTATCATTTGTAAAAGTAACACAAACAACATCCAACCAAGTAATTGGAAGAATGATTTAAGAATCAGGAAAACAGTGCGTACAATCGCGAGAGAGGGAGGCATTTACGCATGCGCTGGGCCTGTCTGGATCTTTTAATGTGGACTCAGGGTCTCCAACCGCATTTATGGGGTTTTCAATTATGCTCTTTTCCCAACGTGTTTTCTGCAAATAAAACAAATATCAAGTTAATACAACATTAAACGTTTTACAACTGAATGCTTTTTAATGATTTATCTGGCCAAAGATAAGATGTCTTATGTTTTTGATATCAGTTTTAAACATGTTTATATTATATTATGGTATTTTATGTTTCTTACAAGATATTATATAGGTATATATTTTGCTGGTTTCGCCGGTTAAGTACCCCAGATAACAAAGAATGAACTTGGATGTGTAAGTTTTGAAGCACATCTCTCAATATTGTGAATAGTCTTAACGTTGTTACCTTTGCAATGAATTTATGTATTTTGTAGATTGAAGTTGGACATGTAACAATTCCTGGTTACTATTTTAATAAATGATCTTTGGATTTGTATTTTGAGTTGGTATTTGTCTCCCTTCAAGAGTTTCCTTTTCAATCTGTTTACCTTTACAGCGAAGAGACCAGAAAAAATGTACTTAAACGGAATCATCCATTGTACATGGATTCTGCTTTTTCCTATCTCGATAGAAAGTTTTAGTTCAGTGTAGAATTTCTTCCTTTAAGGCTATTGAGTTTCCTTTAATAAACATGTACTACGTTCCCCGTAAATCTCTGCTTTTCTCTAGTTTAACCGTCTTTTCGCTCAATGTAAAGATCTGCTTTCCTTCATTTTACCCGTCTTTATATTCCTTTACGCGTTTGACCTACGGTCGCAGTAACGTTAAGCTTTCCGCTGACGTAAAGACGCGTAAAGATGTGTAAACCCGTGCTTTACGTTGTCTTTACGACTGCATTACGCCAACGTAAATTTGCAATTTTGTGCTGTGCATTTTAAATGGCGCACGTTTCTTGAGCCGCAGAACCAGCGGTATACGTTAAAAGTTTGTGATGATGAATTGGTTCAAACAGACATGCTAGAAAAACTGTGAACCAGGCTCACAAATTAACTTGAAAAAAAAAACAAAGGCAAGGGTTTTACCACAGTAGGTTTTCCTGTCTTTTTTCTTAGAACTTCAATCTCGTAATTTTTCGGTCGAATCAAGTTAAACACTTATGCTTTTGCTGTAAAAATTAGATTTCGAGACACCATATTGGAAATGTGGCCAGCGTTTGATTCTTGCTACATCGCACGCACGCACACTTGTTTATCTGACATGTCATTCAAACATCCATTGGCATAAAAAAACAGAAACAGTTTTTAAAACTTTATTGTTATCATGGATGGTAATTAGCTAATCCGATGCTGCTTGTATGTCAAATGTCCAACTTTTAGGTGTAAATATTTGGGACTTTTCTTGGTGTAGAATCAATAGTACTTAAACCTAGTTTATGAAGTTATATGGTCCTTCTGAGATATTTGATTGGAATGCTCGAACTGTGTTTCTCCGTTAATAATATAAAAATACTCCCCAAGGCCCAATACATTTCGTTAACAAGGCCTATTAAAAGTCATTCAAATCATCATTAATCAAGTTTTTGAAATATGAATGCTAAATCATGTATTTTTTTTCAGTAAAATTAGCTAGTTTACAGTACCAGGATAAGGCAAGTCACGTGACAAAATTTCTCCGACGACAAAAACTCCAAAAAATGTTTATCTGTGAAAACAAAGATAAAAACATTTTAAAAATTATCGTGATTGAATAACAAAAACTCTTAATGATAGTACAACCCTCTCTAAATCCTGAGACCCGAGTCTTAATCTACCTAAGAAGATATTTTTAAAATATATGTCAGATTTCAATCTAAAATCTCATCCATGAAAATATTATTTTTGCACATCACATTAGTTAAAGTTCAATATTAACGGGAGAAAAATACTAGTTCCATGCTTGCAATTGCGTTAATGCGTCGGAGGAGTATTAATTGATTTTTAGCGTGAAAAATTATTAAGATTAATCTCTGTCATAGATATGTTCAGATGCCGTTAACTGATTTATTCAATGTCTGGGTCACGTGTTTTGAAACTGCACAGACAACTATGATGTTGCTGAAATAAAAGGCAAATCAGTAACTGATCATCAGTAGGATACCTAAAATGTGTGCAATTCTACAATTGGTTTCGGCTCCATTAAACCCTAAACCAATTGCAGACCATTTTAGGAGGAGCCACCCACTATGTGAGCACAGTTACTGAACAAACGCTAGTATAGGCAAGGAAAATAGAATGGAAACCGTTAAATGAAAATTTGTTACTATTCTAGTTAGGCGTTTTAATATTATCATGAACTATATTTTGTTATCCTGGTGATGCAATTGGAAGGTAAATAGTTGTCAAGCATTGTCAGACATCTTGATACAAAGCAGAAAACGTTACGATCAAGCGAATCTGTCCTCAAAAAATCCATTTGTCTCATGCAATTGCCTCCTTTGGACACCACTGTAAATGCCAAATTCAGATAAATTTATTGCGATTCCTAAACTGATTCACACTGCACGAATAGTTGACCACTTTTTTTGTTGTTGTGTTCACTACATTTTGGCCTCTGTCTGAGGAAATTGAAGTACGACTTTTAGATTCATATACGACTTGTTTTTCTGTTGCGCGCTCATTTTATATGGGAACAAGCTAATGCTCTTGCTATTAACGCTTTGGCAAATTCAGCCTCAAGTTTCTTTTAGACTGTTTTAATTTTATGCAAACAATAACTACTCTAGTTGAAAACTTGGATTTTGTAGAGTTGAGCCAGAGTTCAACCTGAGATTGTTCTCGTCAAATCCGAGCCTTAGTGTTCTTATAAAGTTTCTTCTTACAAAAAGTACATGTAATTTAAAATGGCGCGTTATATATTGCTTTTCGCTTCTCAGTAATTGCTTTATGTAGTCGAGACATACCTCAGACAGTAGTATTTTTACTGGTTCGACATTGAGTTAGACCACAGTAAATCCCAAATATTGAAGCTCTTGTTCAGTAAATAGCCAGAAGTTGTAAGGGAGAGCTGTTTCATTAAATCTGGATCTTCATAGAGTTTTTGTGCTGTGCTGTTTCAGAACGAAATATTGAAACTAACAGCTGGGCTTATCAAACTGCTATTTGGTTAAAAACGAAGCGGATTCGGTTCCAATTATTTATCGTTGCTCGCCAGAAAGTTTTAGTTCAGAGCTGGGTGACTACAACAGCTGATTCTTTTGCAGGTGAACTTTTCATTGGTGATTCGCTTTGTAAGACGTAGAAAAACACAGGTTCATTTAATCGAATGATTCAGGAAAGGTTTTAGAAATCTATTGTCCTCATTTAAAAACATTAAGACAACAATAGTTGCAGATGGAGGCGAAGAAAGAATAATATGTTTGTCTAATTTACACATGAATTTATCAATTAAATACATTCTTCAAACGGCGTTATTGCCGAATTTTTAGGTTTTGCATTGTAGAAATAACATCAACAGATAAATATTTGGGAAAGAAAAAACTCAAGGTTCACAGCCATATCAAACTACAAATTTTAAGTTAAGTTAAGTTTATCTTTCACAAGTTCACTTTAAGTTAAAATTTAATAAGCATACTTTAATTTAAATTTTACAAGAAACAGTGAAACGACGTCAGCAGCGATTAGTGAAGATTATGTTTGAAAATTCTATTTTAGAATTATCAAGACTAGAAAACAATTACACTCCAGACGCGGCTTGGTAAGCCGAAAAGGAGTAAAAGTATTGGTTGTCTTCTTTATAATTTGGAGAATATTTTGCGTGGAGTTGCTACTACAGGTTTTCTCCCTTGTAGAATATACAATAACAACGACTTTATTGCAGAAATCTCCGCACTGTAGAACTAATCACTCTTCGTCTACAATACTTATTACCTAACATATTACCGCGAAAAAACAAGTTTTAAAAACACTATTTAGAAATTTTAATCATCAAAAACTAACATGTTTTATGCATTTGTTCTTGGGTTTAGGGGGTATACGATTGAGCCATGTAATTACCCAGAGCCTTCTCGAATGCAGTATCGATTTCGTTAGAAGCCTGGAAAAGTACACACCACAGTACTCAGCCTATTTTTATCCCGAAGCAAATAAAAACATCTAAGCTATATCTTCCTCTTGCAACGCATGAGAGCTGATAACGATTTCTACAGACGGCTCACAGGAAAAAGTCGTGTATAAAATAGTTGAATAAAATAGCAGCAGTTACTGTGAATCATTTGTTTCTGTGCCTTTCTCTTGATATGTTTCTGTTCGCCATAAAACTTATTCCTTCTATTGTAAATAGATCGAAATAATTATGCGTACTTCTTGGGCAACCCTTTCCAAACATTTAACGTCCACAAGTATCTAGTTACGGGCTGCTATAGTTCATTTATTTTTGTACTGTACCTCAGTTGAACTTTTTCCCATTTATCTACCGTTCTGCGGATTTTGTTATAATTATAATTTTTATTCCTAAATATTAATTTTACTCCCATCAGTTGGGACGCCAGTCTTGTGTCCTCTTCCTACAACGTTGTTTTCTAAAATTTTCTTTTAATTTTTTTTTCGTTCTTCTCCTCCCATATATTGATTAAATTATCATTTAATATTAATCTTAGTTTTGGACATATTTGTCAGTTAGCTGCTTTTTCAGAGGGTTTGCTACTATCACAGTTACCTCATCCTCCCATAGGCTGGTATACATGTTGCTTTCTAAGAACCTATCTACCTAAAACCTTCAATACTAAAATGTACAGGTTATAAGAAGAGCTATATAAGTACAACATAACATACACATGTAAAAGTCAAAACTAAACTACAATGGATACTAGCAAATAAATTACAATTATAGCAATGTCTCATGGAGCTAGCGTATTCGCTGCGAGAGGTCTCGAGACTTTTCGCAGCGAAGGAGAATAATAGTTTGCGGGGAGGCTACATGGAGCAGGTAAGAGAATATATACCCTATGAAAGTAAAAAAATCACATTAAATGTATTATAGTTGGAGACCTAAGACAGAGTACATATATTTTGCTCTATAGGACTGAAGAGTTTGTGAGTTTCTGGTGTCTGTATTGTACTGAGTTGTGTTTTTGGTCCATCTTCTGTGGCTGTCTTTGGGAATATTTAAGGTCTGGTGATATGTCTGCAATTCCTCTTTTTTGTAGAAGAAGATAAAATGTTGCAAACTTGATATTTTGCTTACTTAACAATTTAATCCCTTCACCGTGCAAAAAACCCCGGTCAAACAGGGCAATGAAAACATGGAAAAAAATACTTGAGAAGAGCAGTTATCCAACACAGTTTGTCAATGAGACATCGACTTCTTCATAAACGTGACTGAGGAGCCAAAAGCTCGCCCTCTTTGTTTGAAGAACGGGGAGAGTTTTCGTTAAACTACCATATTGTAAACATAACGAGAAACCAACTGCATATTTCCTCAAAACTTTGAACAAATTGACGGATCAGCGTTTTATAATCAAGATCATTTTAGCAGATGATTAAAATTCAATAGTTCCCTTTTCAATCTAAAGGACAAAAACATCCATCCATCAAACCTCGCTTATGAAAGGAGCTGTTCCTGGTGAAACAAACAAAACCAAGAGCAAACCTTAAAGCATACACGCGCGAACAGACCGCCCCAACTGCATACCAAGTCACATCAAGAATTTCACAGGTCTCAAATTCCCGTTGAAATGCTCATTTAATTAGCAAAGACCTCCACAGAGACGAGTCCTAGAGGCCCTTTTAATTGCTGTTCATAAACCAACACTGAACAAACAAAACCAAAACTCTTACACAGAACTTCAGCCGTCATTTAAATCTCTGATGATGGTTCGAAAACAAATCATTTCGGATTTATTACACAATTTCAAACCTAATTTTAAAATTTAATCCGATAATCCGCAAAAGGCAGAGCATATCACGGCGGACGTGCATGTGCAGGTGCAAATAAAAAAGTAGCTAGAAGAACACATCTCAATGATACACAGAATTAGGAGTGGGGCAGGTGCAAACAAAAATACAGCTAGAAATTGAAATGCCAAGGCTCAGTCGAGGTACTCTTGATGCTTGAAGCATTCTTTGGACCTTTTTTCTATTACGTGTGTGAGTAGATTGCACCAAGTTGACCAAATTTCTTGCCATGGTACTGCATTGGGGTTCTTGTTTTTGATCTGACATGTTGGGGCATTACACTTCTGCTAATCGTTGAAGAACTACATTTTAAGTTTAAAATTGTGTGCAACATGTAACAGCGCCTTTAAACTTGGAAAAAGGCGCTATACGAATTGTTTATTATTAATACTGTTAATGCTAAATTATTTGTGACCTTGGTCATCAAGACAAGTATGGCTATTTATATATCTATTTATTCATACTTTTTATGCTAGCTTTTATTCTAATTGTGTTTCTTGTCTCTTTGAGCTTAAGTGGCAGCTGTTTAAAACTCCAGTTTGTGTAAAATTTTCCAAAATAGAGGAAGACATATTGAGCCGATTGCAGAGCTTGAACAGAAAACTGAGCAGAAGCAAAGCAAGTTAAGCGGAAGATATTTTTCTGCTACAGCTTTTGTCCAGCGTCTAGCATTACAAAATAATAAGCACGTGATCTGAATGGCGTCTTCTGATTGGTGCTCAAAATATAGAACTTGGTGAAAAATATATTTAGTCTGCCACTCTTCAGTGTGGGGGAAAGAAAACGGGACGCAAATAAGAGAAGATGGGACCACAATATCTTCTTTCAATTGGGGTATTTTAGGAGTTTTTTTTCTAGTAGCAATGGCTAAAAATTTCCGCTCAGTTCTTCATGTACTATAATTAATTTTTCGTTCTATTATCTGCTAGTAGAAGTCTTTTGGAATACCTGTAATGCCAATTTCAAACAAAACTTTGTTTGAAAAAGTACTTTTAGAACACATCTGGCTGATTATCTTTTTATGCAGATGTGTAGATGCGTTTTATTAATATTTCCTTTATTGAGTTTGTTGCTTTTTTGAAGTAAACAAGCGGGACACCATTGCAAAAAAACACACAGTGCATTAGGTGAAATTGTGTATGTAAAAAGACATGTTGGTCTTTCTCAGGTCCCAGCCGCTGCTTTTCAATTACGTAAATGTGGCATTTCACAAAGTTTTTAAAATCCCTCTCACCTCTTTGTCTACCAAACATCCCGTCAAAACAACTTAAAACATTTCTTGATAACAATGTGAAATCCTTTGAAGTCTGTTACGAGCATGAACTTTCCCCCACTGACTCTCACAAAAAATACCTTTTCTTAAGTTTTTTAAATTAAGAAAAACGATGCACAAATATATAATCTCTCAAAGTTGACAGTGCTTTTTAGTCAATGAAATAAGATCCTTGGAAGAAAAGCTTTTTTTCTTCCCATAATTTCCTACATCCAGTAAAAACATTTCTTGTTTACATTTTCTTATCCGAGACATAACCAATGCATCACTTAATTAAAATGATATCCGACAAACTATCGGTTGTTAATCCTAAATTGATCTCTATTCTTCTCCTCCTTGTTTCATAGCAGTTCAGGTTCTATGAATTAAGAATTATATTTTTCACAACCTTCTTTTCTACTTATATGAAAACACCAAACTCTTTCCTCTACTAACATTTGGTGTAAAGAGCAGCATCAAGATACTTAACAGTTTTTTAGCAAGAAAAGGTAAGAACTGTTCTATTTGCAGCTGTCTTACAGATCAATTATCTAATATTTGATAAGCGTTCACACTGACACACAGTGTGTTTGTTTAAAATTATAAAACGGAGTTACTTGTGACATTACTAAGCTATAGATTTCCTTCAGCGATCTCCATCGGGACAGTTAAAACTAAAACTGCTTCTGCTAAACTAAACATTGTTTAGTATCTTCGAAAGGTAGCAGCAATCAAATGCTCTTTTCTGGTAATTACTTTATGCATGCGTTGCTTTGTACCAAGAAAGCAATGTGTTGCTATTACCTCAGTTCAGAGCAGCCAAGTTATGATATATTTTTATCTTTTCAAAAGAATACTGTACAAACTCAATTGGACGACCGTTCTTATTGCACGATTTTCTTCACAGATATTTAATAGAGTCGAACAAACACTTTCCATTACCAGATTAAAAAAAGGTCCAATAAAAGCGAACTCACGAATTAACATTGTATTTGTATTGAAGCCATCTTTCTTCCCGATTTCCACTCACCTCCAAGTGAATTGCCAACAATGAGGAAGCAAGTACTGGAGTTTGCGTTTAGTTTTCTGGCCGTAATTGAGCTTATAATTTATAGTCGTAGCTGCAACCCAGAGCTGCAACCTGATCTGTTTAAGTCAGGATATCATGAGTAAAAAGATACAGAGAGAAAAAGAAAATGGATACTGTTGATTCATCGCTTGTCTGTGTCATCAGTCTTCCTACCATTTTTTTCAAACTAAAATGACTTTAATTTGTATTATAAAAGGAGAGTTGGTTTTTCACGATCGTTTCTGCCATGCCAAATTACGACAAATGCCATTTCAGATCATTATTTAATATTATCTAACTTGGGAAGAAGGGTATTATATGCTAGGAAAATCTTAACACATTTTTGCAAGAGCTCATTGTATGCATAAGTGGCAACACAATGTATTTTAAAGTAATTCTGGGTATGTATTTAACCGTAGCTAAACACGTTTGCATGTAGGACTAGGCGGCATATTCTTTTTCAAAATTAAGTTGTTAGCTAAACGTCAGCTAATCAAATTGGTTTTAGAGACTGAACTAGGAAAGAGGAAATTGTAAGTTAATTTAGTTCCTAGGAGAGACCAATGACCTTAAATTATGTGTGTAAAGAAAGCTTTCGTAGCTTTGCCCATGTTTGTGTGCGAGCGTATTAATTATGCACGATTTATCCCAGTTATACAATTGTCCTAAAACGGCCGCCAGCGAACATCAACCACTGTTTTCAGCTTTTCTCGTTTTCTCTCAAAATAAAATCGTTTGAGCATTTAAATGTCTTTTTTGAAGGGTCTTTAGGGAAAAGTATGAGATATTGACCAAAACCGAATAACTGCCCATTCTGGACATTTACTGACAGCAGTTCTTAAAGAATACTTCGATTGAGAGACCTCTCCTTTGCACGATCTTCTTGGCGGCCCTTTGATAGAATCGAACAAACACTTTCCGTTAAGTCTTCGTTGCGGCATTTTTCTTCTTCTTTTCACATAACCAAATTACTAAAAATATCTAATAAAATCGCGTGCATTAATTAACAATGTGCTTGTATTTTTTTGATAGTCATTTGAGATCTTTCATCGTACATTATGGCCCGATGATCCACAAATATATAAAGAACTTAGCGCCCCATTACTTAATTTCTATGTTCACATACACAAACAAAATACACGAAATCGAGAAAATCTTCAAATTCCACAATTAAAAACTGCCGCTGCACAGAAATCCTTCATCTTCAGAGGATGCAAATCGTGGAACGAACTGCCCATAGAAATTAGAAATATCAAAGAAAGTTACAAATTCAAAAG
>JAOEHT020250198.1:0-10690 GCA_025448195.2 Parazoanthus atlanticus
GTCCAGAACATTTTTCATGATTTATACATATTACAGTATTTTATTTTTATATATAAATATTACTGCATTTTTAGAACATTAATTAATTAACTGTCAAAGGTATCATATAAATTATGTGTGTTTGGGGACATTATGACGCCAAACCAACCAAACTAGTTACAAGGCTGACGTGTACTTACCCATATGAGTATGCAGAGGATGGCTTCTGTAATGCCACCCACAGAGACAACAGACATGTAGAGAGACTAAAACACAATGTACATTCATCAGTGACAACAGGATGATTATAATTATTAATAATAAACATCAGTCTGTCTAACTATACATTTATTACATATTAATTATTCACTCGACAATAAATTCTACTAACTAAAAGATAATTTGTGCCCTGTGGCCAAATGAACAATACAATGTATGAGAGCTGATGAGTTGACAACTTTCATCAAATCTTACATGACTTTGTATGCTGTTTGCACTGCTTTGTACTGCATTCTCAAGAATTTTAGCTCTAAAGATCATGTGCTCGTTCCACAAATTTTCACAACTGACTTCTAATTGATGAGAGTTCTGACTCATGACTCAAGCAACACTTGTCAACACCCATTTTCATTAATTTGACATTGTGCATTTACATATACGTCACTCTCTGCATTTCAGTTGAAAAACACAACCCTTACAAGTTCAATTCCCATGCTTGTTTGACTTAAGCTTGTAGTTAAAGTTGAACTCATTTATCAGTCTTGAAAGTCATAACCTACCTGAATAAATCAAAAATGGTCAGGTAGCTAAAGGCAGTTAGAGCTGAGGGAGAAAAAATACCAATTGAATGAATGCAAGTTAATAGATTATACTGTATGAACAGTGAAGGCAAAGACAGACTAAATTTACATAAACTTGTATGACTTGATGACTGTGTGTTTTTTCTTAACAATAAAAATTTAATTCTGCAAAATATATCTTGATCTGACAGTCATTATTACAACTGTACAGTCATGCAAGTCATGTCATGGATCAGTTATTGTTCCTGTCAGTTTGGAAGAAGTTGTTATGTACAGTCATGTCTCTTAATTAAGCTGCCTTTTTGAGTTTTATATTCATTTGGTTAAGTACTCTACAGTTTTATACAATCACGTGTGGTGGACAAGTTTTGTTTTCCTGACCCTTTCAGAAGTCCCCCCTTAGTACTGGCATGACAATTCCATGACTTTCCATGACTTTTTTGAAACGTTTTCAAGGACTTTTGCTGACATTATAAACATTACTGTAGATGAATTTAATTTTCCATGACTTTACACATTTTAAAGGATTTGCCAACAAATTGCCAAATAGTAGCCAAGAGTATATTAAATAGTCAGTAGTATAAAATATTATTAACATAGCAACACATTTGAACTACTAGTCACATACAAAATTCCCTGATTTTAATGACTTTTGAACAAAATAGCAAAATTCTCTGACATTCAATGAACCTGGAAACCGTTTTGGGAATTCCCTGACTCTCCAGGTTTTTCAAGGACTGCAGGGACCCTACCTTTGGAGCAGCTTTAAAAGTGCAGGTATTTAAGGCATCATAATGTACATGGGATACATGCATGTAAAACCTATATCAAGTTTACATGTAGGTTAAATTATTTAGAATTATGTCACTTTTCATTTGTTGATTCTGTTTTAAAATAACTCAATAATCAATGTCCTGACGCTTTTGACCTTTTGTCAATTTATGAACAAAAATGTTGGGGTTTACCCCTCCAAGGCGCCTGCTGCATGAGCATTGATCAGTCTGATATTTTGAAATCAGTTTATACTTTAATAACTTTGTTTGTTTTAAAAGTGATATAGAGCTTGACAAATCCGCTAGCCTGATGCCCAGGAAAAGCAAACAATCAACTGAAGTTAGGCCAAGCAATACTGAAACCACTTGTACCTGACAGGCTAGCAGATTTCTTCAGTTGATAAATTATGTCTGCACTCATTAAATTTTACATCTCAAAGAATAACAAGGAAGCTTAAGGTACTTTTCTTGATATTGTAAAACTAGTGAATAAAAAATAACACATTTTCACAACAATTTGCAATTGAAGGTAAATCAAAAGCATATATTTAATGAGTGATTGTTGCCGTCACATGTCAGTCGTTCAAATGTTCCATTCATAAATTATGCTCTAGGTGCCCACCACAAGCTGACCATAGGAGTCTGGTTATGAAGGCTTTGAACAGCTTTCTTTCTGGTTGTTAAATGTGCCATGTCTGCTTCAAGTCATTTGAATTTATCAGTGTGTACAAATTTTTTCTTGCAAGACAAAAGAACAATGGTGAAGAAAGACAGCCAGTCAAATACATATAAATGAAATGCTGATAGCTTGACACTGTGCTGGTCCCAACCACAGACTCAAAGGACAAACAAAAAATACATGACTGTATAATAGAGAAAAAGGAGCATGTTCATTAATTTCTTGTCTTTCTTGAATTCTAAATTGCAATAATTTTAATAACAATATTTATTAATAGTTACATTTATTTAAGTGTCACTGTAGGTGCCATCATTTCAAATTAATTGTTGAGCGAACAAATATCTAAAAGAATCATTCATTTCAACAAGTACTTTAATTTGGTGTGAAAACAAGACATCAATTATGTTGGACTAGTTGACCTGAGCTAGTAAACTGTAGTGCTTAAGTACCCCAAGACTAGAAGGGACTTGCCTGGGAAATTTTTCGAACCTTGATAAATATTTTTTGAAGAAACTAATTGTTTCGAATAATCTTGTACTGAATCAATGCTTTACATAATTATTTTCTTACCTAAACTATTGGTTGATCCACTGAACACAAACAAAACAACTGAGCCAATCAGATTTAGACATATCAGCCAGAATATCCGCCATCCCTGAAAGAGCAAAACAAAATTATATTTATTTATTTAATCATAATTGACCAGACTAGCATTATTTTATGATAACTGTATGTAGTTACATGTATATATAAATAAAGTATATAATATTACAATGTAGATAAATGTACAAGATAGTATAAGATAAATTAGACATACATGTAATTTTTTAATTTTTTAACAACAACCTTTAAGAAAAATACCAGAGTGTGATTTGGGTTACACTGTACATGTGCACGTTCCCAACTCTTACGGTGCTCACTCTAATTTATCATACCAGTTGACCTTACAACAATTTTTTCAAACAGAAGGTTTCATTTTGGAGATTTAGTGGTTTTCCTGTAATTTAATTAATATTTTATAATTTTAAAATTTCAATTTTGAAGTTACCAGTTTTGCAAAAAAAACACAATTTCTTTCAATTGACAGAAATAAAGTTTGTACCAACTTACTAGTTACAATTATTATTTTTTTCTTTGAACAGCATAACCTGAAACAAAAAAAAGTTAATAATACCTAAATTCACTCAATCATGTCTAATGTACATGTACATGACTGGATGAATTTTACAATGATTACATGTATACATATGTTGTGGTTGGAGTTTGTTCTTGGTTAAATTTTTCTTAAACCAGTTAATTTTTTTCAAACCAGTTTAATTTTTCTAAACTGGTTTTATGAAAAGGGATTTTTTTAGTGTCATTTAAATATTTGGAGCATGGCTTTTCTTTGTAACCATAACCCTAACCCTAAAGACCACATATTTCTGTTCTCTATTCCCTCTTATCCCTTGCACCCCTCCTCCCTGATTACTCACCCTGCACCCTCCCCCCCTGGGTACCCAAGTACCCTCTCCAATTCCCAAACACACCATCACTCCAACCCAACCTGTCAACAAAAATTTTATTACGGAACAATATTTTTTGTACCTTGCGGCACTTGAACCCACAACCTTTAGATCTGTATTCCACCTTAATCTCCACCAGACCACACAGAATATCACTGTAAATTAACTTCACATTTATTGTTATCATCACTAACTGGTCCCATGCCCCCCTCTGCCAAAATTATACTACAGTGTAGTTCAAAAAAATGAAACCAGTTTTAAAAAAATTGACCAGTTTGAAAAAAATAAGCTGGTTTGAAATGTTTTTAACCAAGACCAAAATTAAACCACAACATATACCTGGACACTGTATGGTATTAGATGTTGGAATAAATTTATATGCACAAGTGACCCACCTGCCGTTCCGCCAAAATGACTTTGAGTTCCTTACTTAGTGTCGCCATTAGCTTGAAGGACTTTTTCTTAAAGGGCTTTATTGCAGTCTGCAATATTATTTAACAACAAGCATTGAATATTAATCCAAAAGGATATAAACATAACTGTACGGCAGATTGATACATGTACTTAAAAGACAATACATTATTTGTAGATTTATGCACCTAGGTGTAGCCAGGAATTAACAGTAAAGATGAAGAAGGATTTAAAATTGATCATACATTTAGCTTAATGCTAGTTTAAAGACACAGGTATTCTACTAGAAGTACATTAAAAATCTAAAGTAAAAATAATATAAAATAAGACTGATAAACTATTAAATAAGAGATATTATTATTGTATAAAAATCAAAATCATAATATAAAATATCTTTAATAATAATTATAAGACTTCCTGCCATTGGTTTAGAGTGGATGATCAGTTCCTCTATTCTCACAACATATCAACTTATTTTATATTGACATTGTAAGGAGAATATACTTAGGTGGGATTACAAGAGCAGGGTCCTAGGTACATGTAATATCCTTCCCTGGCTACCCCTCTCATCCTGCATTAGGCCACAAAACATTGTTACTGAGTTCAGGTATAACAAACTTGTAAGGCCCAGTCCTGACAAATGTCAAACTTCAATTGAACCTAATTCAGTCAAATTTAATCAAAAGTGTTAAACTTGACTGTAACTGTTTGTTGAAAAATATAATTGTTAAGTCTCATAATGCCAGACAAATTAAACTCTTTAAATTTTTACAAAATTCATTTTCGACGAATATTTGCAGTCGAGTTTAATGCCTTCAATTAAATTTGACTGAATTAAGTTAGACTGAAGTTTGATGTTTGCCAGGCCGGAGAGTCTGATCTAAATTTCTAATTAACAAAAATAACTATTATTCACTTACAGCTAGTGGAATTTTCTCCAACCCTTCCAGAGCTCCTCTTTGTCGTAAACTCTTGGAGTTACCTAATAAAGCACAGGAAAATACATGTACGGTCCATCAGGGATGGAAACTAACTTTTTCAACACCTGCCAGGTGGACCAGTAGCAAAAGGAATCCACTGGCCCAACAAAAATTTCACAGGCCCATAATAATTTTTTTTGAAATCTAGGTCAGGTTTGTTAACTTAAGTTATGCATTTTAAATGTGTCAAAAGCTTATTAACTAGTCTTTCCAATGGTGAAGCTCTCGTTGTCCTGCAATGAACTCTGACTCTTAGTAATGAACTTCCTGCCATTGGTTGTATACCCATCAATCGAGTCATACATGCCCATTCAGGCAATTAAAACTGATAAGAATACATTCAAACTAAGGCCAAGTAAAAAAAATTAGTTATTTCTCGTCCCTGCCTGTTTCCTTTTTGGCCGCCACTTCCTTTTTTTACTATTTGCTATTTTTTGATATAAAGCTTTTTATTGAGCTTTGTTCAACACTGATACAATGCACTGACATGTCCAAGCTACAGTGTTGACGCGATTTTTTAAACGGGTGCTAGTGAGTGCTCAGCACACTGATGACATGAGGCGTAGTATATTTTTCACAAGACTTTTAATCTCCGACGCATTTCGTTGTTTTCTACAACTCCCTCACAATGATCCTCTCTGCTTCTACTGTGGTAGTGAAACCAACCTGCAGATCTCTCCTGGCTGTTATCCCCTCTGCAGCGATTGTGAAAGAAGCGAGTAAAGAAGAAAGTAACAAGATCCTTGCCCAAAAAGTTGCAGACAAGAATTGAAACTACATGTATGCACTCTGTTAACAAAACAGACCTTTCTCCACTCTTTTCTATGTTTAAATGTTCATTTCGAGTGTTTTTTATAAGTTGGGACTAAAGTCAGTACATGTGTACCCGTCTTCACACATATAACAAAACGGATACTAGCACGTTTAGTACTATTGCGTTGGTAAAAGGAACATTCAAACAATTAGAGGTTCAGGCAACAATGAACGTAGATTGTACTTTTTTAAATTTTTTAAATAAGACCAATTTTATCTTGGAGTGCATAGAAACATACTGTGTACATTTCTGCCTCATCTGTAGTCTGTGGTCATACTGGCCTTAAGTCTGATTGTCTACCGAAAAATAAAAAATAGTAAAAATAATAAAATAGTAAATACATGTAGCAAGAACCGCCCACCTCCTTTTTGAGAAAAATCCATACGAGAAACAACTAATCATTTTTGCTTGGCCTAACGTCTTTTATTAATAGATTACAAAAGTTTCATTTCTAGTCCAAAGTGAAGTTCGCATTGTTCAAAAACAACACTTGATGAGTTATGACACATTACAGTTCTGCTACAAACTAAATAACAAAATCAAAAGAGACACAAGTATATGTGTTTTTCTGTAGAACATACAGGCCAGATGGGCTGGTCATGAAATCTACCGGCCCACAGAAAATTTGGCAGCTACTGGCCATCCGGCTGGCATTAGTTTCCATCCCTGGTCCTTGATTTAGTACCATTCTGACTTAACGCATGTTGAAACAAAATCTGCAAATCACTGCATTCTGCACCTTTCATTTCTATAACCTGCGGGGTTCTCTGGTGTTCATCTAATCAATGAGGGGGGAGGGTAAAATCAAATATCTAAAGTATTTAATATATGCTGTGGGAAATGTGACAAAAAGAGGACTTATATAATTAGTACTGTACATGATGGCAATGAACCATATGAAAACATCCCAAAAAAATATCCCTCATTCTACAGAATCCATCTTTAGTTTTTCTGCCATAAATGAAGACACTAGTGCAAAAACAATGTACTGTAAGTGACTCTTGATCAGGTTCTCAACTCTCCTTACATTAAATATTCCTATTATCTCCTCATAACCCTTGGGAGAATTTAACATTTCATACAAAGTTACTTACATCATTTTTGCACTAGACTCTTCAATTTAGTGCTAATTATGGTTTTCTGTGTGGAGATCCACATAATTTCCGACATATAAATTTCTTGCCCACTTCAACTTTATTTAGTTACAAGTTGAAAATGCACCAGAAAATCTTACTTGCCTTTTATTTCTTAAAAATTTTCTGGGGATGAGGGCCCCCCAGGCATTCCCCAGACCTTGCTTGCACCTTGTGCCCTTAACACTTAGAAAGTCTCATTTCTAACAAAATCCTCTGATATAAATTTATTTCCTCCAGTTGGCAAATATAGAGTGTGTGATGCGGTTAGATTGTTTCTCTTGATGTACACAGATCACAGCATCTGATACATGTGTATGGTAGATTGTATGTAACTATGTATATAACCCCTGTCTTTGATACAAAAGAAGACTGGATGTACACACTTTATTACAGCCTATCACATAACTTTAGAAGCTAAATTTCATGTTTCACATGTGAGCAATAGAGTATCAGGGCGATTTATCACACAGAGACCTAGGCCTTCCTCCCTTCCGCAGGCCAGTCAAAAATGAGATTGATACAAGTCCATCCAAATCAATGCAAGTTTATAGTTAACTTGCATTTAACTTGTACTTCATTTAGCCAAGAGATAACTGCATCAGACTTGTTATAGTCAACAGACATGACGTGAGCACCGTAATCAGAAGAGTTTCATGATTATAAATTTCAAAATTGCAGATGACAAGTTCAAAAACTTGAATTAAAACTTCAACCATCTGCTACTAGTACCTCTCGATGAAGAAAGTGAAAAAGCTCTAACTTGCACTTAAATCATCTTTTGGACCTGTTATTTTGAAAGAACATTGTATTACATGTACAACTACTAAAGTTATCTATTGTGGATTTCCAATCTGAGCACTTGGAAGGAAATAAATGACTTTCGTATGATGGAGACCCGCTGACTTTCCACCATCTTCAAAATGCTCAAATAAGTCTTGAAGGTTTGCCTAAAACTTCGCCATAAATCTTGAAAACTACAACAAAGATCTTTTGAGTACAGTTCTCATGTCAATTCCATTGACTGTAATGCAAGTTCTTCATTGTTTCAACCTCACAACTGAACACAGCTTATTGCAAGTCCAGGCAACTCAGTGGTCAAATGAGGCTCAATTTGACTGCAAGTTGAAGGTCATAATTTGCACTGACTTGCATAAACCTGCCTACCATTTGGCCAAGTCTTTGGTGTTTCAACATGTATCTGTGGCTAAATTGCAGAATACCCCGCCACTTGCCACCAACTAAGATAATTTACCAGTGAACACTGGTCATTCTAAAACAATTTGTGCGCAGGTAAGTTCAAGAACAACAGTGGCAGCGTATTCTGCAAGAGTTAATAGTGTTATGTGTCTAGTTGATAATTTCTTCAGTCTAAACTGATATTGGTAGCACTATCACCAAGGCATGGAATAAACAATCGAGTTCCCCTCACTGATCTTGATACCTTGCAAAATCGTAGAATATCTATATATTAATTAATAAAATTAAAATAAATATTAACTGGCTCTTGAAAGTCAAAGAGGGACTCAGATATTGTCATACAAATAATACACTGACTTAGCTAAGTCTGACGCGTTTGTTCTTAAATTTTGTTCTATTTTTACATGGTTCTTCAAAACAAATTCATGAGGTCTCATATACGAATACTAATCATCTAATGTTCACAAGCCACTGTACTTTACTTCTAATGTGTTTAATACCGTACCGTGTGAATGATCTCCTCCTGGCGGTCGATCAAGTGGCGACCCATTTGGAATATCGACACGCACGTCCGAGTCTTTCTTGGGAACAAACCGAAGGTAACTTTCCGCCATGTTGGGGTTCATTGCCGAACCAGAGTTCATGGCCGCAGTAAAACGCTGCTTGTTAATGCCAAAACTGTGGACTTATATTTCGTTTGAAATCAGAAGTTAATTATCAGTCCAAACTTACACAAATTGGCTGAATTCAGCTAGATAAAACATTGTTGTGGAAAATGAAATGCAACGCAGAAATTTCAGCGACCGATTGGGGAATGGTACCGAGTTTGCGACCGCTGACAAGTTGGAGCGCCTACTCAGACACCACAAGTCTTCAAGGGAAAAGAAAAGAAAAATGTCTCGTGGAACGAGTGCCGGATTTGATCGGCATATTACTATATTTTCACCCGAAGGGCGCTTGTATCAAGTTGGTAAGTTGTTGAAGTATAACATTAGTTGCGTTATATCTCGAAAACAAAACTGACAAGTCATTTTTTTTTGTCAGAGTATGCTTTCAAAGCCATCAACCAAGGAGGCTTGACATCGGTCGGGATCAGGGGGGCAGATGCAGCCGTTGTGGTCACTCAGAAGAAAGTCCCGGTTAGTGAATACTTTTCGGTAATCCACTCCTTTGACGTGTTCCCAAGCACTGAGCTCAAGAACGGTAACAAAATTTGTGACTCATCAAGCACACTTGTACAAAGAGAGTTAGATTTCCTTCAGTTTTGTGTACAAGTAAGTTCTATAAGTCAGAGTTGATCCATGAGTCAGCAAGACGTGGCCTAGCTGCCAAGTTCTTTCTGGTTATGGTTACTATGTACAGCGACAGATTGTTGAGGCTTTCTTCTCATAAATGTCTGTACAACACACGTATTGCAATTGGCATAAATTATGCCAATTCGTGAATGAGTAAGATTAGGACAATAATTGATCAAAACCCCAAGAAATAATTTTAAAACTAAAAAAGACTCTAAGTCTAAAACTTAAATAAAAAGACTTTTTAAACAATTCTCAGACTTTTGAACACAATGACAAATATTCTTTAGAGAACTTCAGTTTGTTAAATTGAAACTTCGAAGTATATATTATTTAAATCTATTTAGGTTCAGTTTTAACTTTTTCCACAATCATTGAAATTTACCAGCATTCATCTGTTGCTACAATCACAGTGTACACATGCACGGTTGTCACTCTGACCATCTGGGTGGCCCCAGGTAGGGGAACATCTTTTGAGGGAAAGCTGATGAAAACATGACTCTCGTTGAACTTTATTTTGTCAAAAGGAAGGGGGAGAGGGTGAAAGTGGCTGTTGATTGGCAGATTTTGCCTATAATTCTATTCAGATTACAGATTCTAAAGATAATTTATGTGGATTTGCAGATCTTGGACTGTTTGGAGCAGATTTTTGACATATTTAGTAATTAAGACTTGTAGTGAACCTGGGGATTCGCCATCATATACTGTAGAATCCACGATTAAGGCCAACCTGGTTATAAGCCCTACCCCCCCCCCCCCCTCAATATATAAGTGTATCTACCTGCTAACAAAATAATTCCAGTTATAAGTCCCTCCAGATATAAACCTTCATACATAATTATATACATGTACAGTAGACCTGTCCAACGTTTTCCAGTTACAGCTGTATGCAGTGTAAGAACCCCTTTTTATTTAATGTTCTTTGTTTCCTCATAAATACCACAATTTCAAATTGAAAGTTATGAAGCTATGCTGTGAGTGGAGCTTTTACCATGATTAATTAATGTATAGCTGGTCAGTAAACTCTATAGTATTGACCAATTGAAACTATTATCTTTTTAATTGTCCAGTTAATAATTAATTGGATAGTTTCTTCAAAGACTTTCATATGGAAATATGAG
>JAOEHT020250295.1:0-10689 GCA_025448195.2 Parazoanthus atlanticus
GGGCATAAACATTTTTCATCTTTTTTATAAAAAAAAACGTCAATTTTTTGGCTTAGTCTGAAATATTTCATTCATAGTTCTTAAACACGATCTTATTTGTTAGATAACATGTGGAGCATTTGCAAAGGTTCGCATAAAGAAAAAAGAGTGTAGCCTGTAACTTCAAAAACAACAATCCCATAATTATGTAAAAGTATTAAACCGTTTCCACATCAAAGGGGCGGGTGATTATCCCCAAATTGATCAGTCGTTTCTCCACTAGTTAAATGCTGGCGGACCAAATGCTGAAGTCCAATACTGGAGTCCAATAGCGGAAACAGCAAATTTCGGTTACACATTAGCCTGAGTTACATACTCATATCTTATCGCTTCCCGGGGTTATACTAAGTGTATTGCACGGACCTCTAAACAGGGATACAAATGCATTTAAAAGGGGTCTAATGAAATAGTGTTTTATTGTTTTTCAGAAGTGCAAAGTTTGTTAACTTGGGCAGTGGTTCCCATGGCGAAAGTTCCTTTAGTGGGAGTGCCAGTGAGAAGTATGTAATACACTAAGTTCAATACCTTGCAAGTGCGTGAGCAAGAACGTAGATAGGACCATCGGGCTATTAAATGTTTCAAACAACAATGATGAAGCGCCCGGGGTAGCGGAAACGAAATCTATCGGGGATATTTATTGAATACGTTGTGTAACGTATGGCAACCAAAAATATGAATTATTTTTAAACGACGGAAAAAATGATTTGTGCACTTGTGATGGTTTTCGCTTTTAAAAGCCAACTGCCCCCCCCCCTCTTCAATTTGTTTTCTTAAATTAGTCAAATCGTTTTTACCATTTTATCACATTCTACCTATTTGTAGTTTAGTAATATTTTTTAATATTGATCGAATTTTCAAAAGCCTCAAAATTCAATACGGCGGCCATCTTGGACTTTTGCTTTTGTTACAATTCTAACAAATATGAATTAAATAGCACTTTTTTATGAGTTGATCATGCCAAGCATGTTTTAGTCCTAAACGTTTTGAAAATCTTGGGAGGCCATATCTTCGGCAAAAAGGCTTCAGGCTTTAAAGTTAATGCTATATTTATGCTCGCAGGGATGAGGACAACGACGAAGTTATTGAGCATGATGATCAAGGAGATTTGGAAGTATCGTTATTCAATGGGAACAAAGATATACCAATCCTCTGCGAACTCCGAGAGGGGATGCCAGTGCTGGACATATTCAAGGCGATATTTGAGCAACAAAGGCAAGAAGTAATATGCCGTGTGCGACCAACTGGGGTCCAACGAAACGCAGTATTTCTTGTCGATTTGAATCATACAGAATTTAACGATCTTTCGGCGGACGATAACGGTGCATGGAGAATCGCTTCGCCTCGACGGAAATACAAAGGAAACGGAAAAATTAGATCTGTCGCACGAGCTGGCCGATGACGACCGCACCTACACTCTTGTTAGACAGTATGGTACACATGTGGCCACCAGAGCTACACAAGATGTGGTCTTTCAGAGAATAATTTCTAGAATTTATACCCCTGAAAATCGGCTGCTAAAACGGGCTCTTGTGCAATACTTTTTCAAAGACGGTGATAAAGTTCCATTAACCATGGCACCCCACCAAAATAGTACGCGAAAGCGCTCTAAGCCATACATGAGAACGGCCCCTTCAACATTGAAAGATCTACGAGAAAAGGCATCAAAAGTGGGCCCCAAGAAAGCATACGACGAGGTATATGAGGCAGCAGGGGGCTTGCTTCACTCAACGACAATCTCGAACGAGCCGCGAGACACAAAGCAAGCTTACCGTGCTAAAAGTAAGGACAAAACTGAAAAAAAGGACAAAATGTTCGAACTTCTGGAGCAGCTGAAAACTGACCAGCAAAAACCTGACAGAGGTTTTGTCAGAAAAGTTCAGTTTTCTGACACACCAGAAGCTGTCTTGGAATCAGCGCAGCAACTCGCAGACATATCTCGATTTTGCGCACCATCCGTTGTGGGAATCGATCCGACTTTCAACCTGGGAAATTTCTATGTTACGTTAACAACATACAAGCACCCATTCTTGATTAATCCTCGAACACAGAAAGATCCTGTTTTCCTTGGACCAGCATTCGTTCACATGCGGCGCGAGACTGAGAACTATGATTTTTTCTTTCATTCGCTATTGTTTATAGAACCTAAATTGCACAATTTGAATGCGTACGGAACGGATGGGGAAACTGCTCTTCTGAACGCTTTGGATATTAATTAACTTTCCCGATGCTACTGGTCTTCGTTGTTACCTGCACAAGCAGCGTAACATAGAAGACAAGCTTCACAATAAATTCAAGGTAGGAACGGACGTAAAGAGGGAAATCATCAAGGATATCTTCAGAGATTACGCAGATGGGGTGCTCTCTTCAGGCCTCATAGACGCAGAAGGTGTGGAGGAATTTGATTCGCAGCTTGCTACTCTTCAAGAAAGTGGGAATCCATTGCACCAGGGTTCCATAGTTGGTTATCCTCGAACACTCTCAAAATTTCAAAGAGACCTTGATCTCTTCGGTGCGGTCCAAAGCTGGGATGAAGTCGCCGGCTCCCAATAGACCCCCTGAATTGTACTCCGACAATAATAATGAATGTGTCAACGCCAAGGTTAAATCATGGGTAGAGCACTCAAAAACTCTTGGCCTGCTTTCAATGAAAAGCTAGGAACTCTTGTTAGCAGCCAGTACGTTGAAGCCGAAAAAGCGCTTTACGGAGCAGGAAACTATGTGCTAGCCGACAGCAGCAAAGGCCTACAAGTGAGTCCACGGGAATGGCACCTTCTGGACTCCAAGGAAAGGGACCAGCTGCTTGCGAAGTTCCGTGGAGTCCAGTTTGTAAATTGTCAAACTAGCACGCTGACAAGTGTAAGCATTCAACCAATTTAACAGGGGGACTTTCTGTTAGTCACGAAAGATTTGTGAAGGCGTTGAAAACGGTACCAGCGGAGGCAGTACAAGGGATGCTTACAAAAGCCACCAAGCTTGTGCAGAAAGGAACTAGTGCAATTGTTCAGGCAGCTGGTGCTAATGCAGAAACCATTTTCATTGTGGAGAGTTCTTCGGGCAAACCACATTTGGTGACTGTTAAAGGAGAGGGAAGGTGGAATGTGACTCTGAGTGCGTGGTGTGGCGTGGGAAACAGATATGTTCCCATGCGATTGCTGTGGCAGAACAAAGAGGAGAACTTGAGGCCTTTGTCAATTGGAGGTGCTCTTTGAAGCGAGAAGTCAACCTCACTAAAATGCTGTTGACAAATGCGCCAGCCGGCGCAGGAAACAAAAGCGCCGCCAAACGATGGGGCAGTACAAACCGTAAAAAACAGTCCATACATACGGTTACGAGACGACACCAGGCCGCGACTTGCACAAGGACCGTCGACTCTCCAAACAGTCGGCAAAGAAACGCTGCAACTTACCGACCATCCCCTGCCGCTGGCGCATTTGAGTTTGCCTTCTCAAATTATGCGATCCGAGACTGAAGTATTGCTATGGCTGCCGCGACTTTCTTCGACTACACGGCCAACAGGCTAGGAGGTACAACCTCCGCACGATTTGGTAATCGTGTCCAAAATGTGGAGAGAGTACATGGCGGGGACAGAGCGTAGAAGGAAATTGTCTCCTGTTTACTTTGACGCTCGGGTAAAGTGCGTGAAAGCTAAACAGGAGATATTTTTGCCAAGTCTAGTCTACTGTCCGCCGCCCGTAAGAGCCCTGTTAAATGCTGCACATCTGGAGCATATTCAAACCAACTTTGGAGCCAATTTGTAGATTGTTAGTGTACCGTACTTTCTTTAAACCCTATTTTTGTCGGGGGGGGGCGACATTCCAGAATAAAAGAGCTGAACTTTGTTTAATTGCGCTTTGGCACACTGTCAACCATAGAAGGTGTTTTGGTAATTTTTTTACATCAATTATTTTGAAATTTGTATTCATTTTGATAATGCAAATTATGAAATCATTTCATCATGTTGAATTTAACTGCTAAGAACTATGCATCATGGGAAGCTTTTCTTAACGTTGGAACTTCGATGATACTGTTTCAGTTTATAAATTTAATAATTCAAAAATAACTTAAAAAATATAATTGAATTTAAAATCAATTTAAAATCAATAAAACATTTACATTACATCTGATGCGCTAATTAAGGATAGGTGGAGAGCCGTTTAATTAAAAATGTTGACGGACAAGGCGTTTAACTTTATTAAGAACTGATGTGAATTCGAGGGTTGTTTATTAGGCACGTATTAAGGACAAATGCCTAAAGGGCGTGAACGCATTGTATACACAACGTTGAATAAACTATTGAGTTTTATAATAGAACTGAATTCTGATACCCAATCACAATGATCATAACGCAGTGTTCAATAAAAATCAGCCAAAGTCAGATATTATTGCAGTTTATATGATTATTTTTGACGGAAGCGGCGTTTATGGAGGCGTTTATTTGAAAATATTTGGACGGATGGGGCGTTTATCAAGGCCAGATATCTATCTGAGGGGCATTAATTTGAATTTTTTATGACGGGAGGAGTGTTTTTAAAGGACAAGTGACTATCTAGGGGGCGCTTATTTAAATATTTTTTGACGGGAGACGCGTTTATCAAGGACAGGTGTCTATCTGAATATTTTTTTGACAGGAGGGAGGGGCGTTGATTAGTGTTGATTGGTGTCTATTGAATATTTTTGGACGGGAGAGGCGTTAATATAAAAGGCGAGATGTCTATCGGAGAGGCGTTTATTTAAATACTTTGGCGTTCATATTATCAAGGCCAGATATCTATACGGGGCGTTTATTTGACTGGTAGGGGGTTTATCAAGGAAAGGTGTCATATGAGAGGCGTTTATTTGAATATTTTCGGATGGGAGGGGCGTTTATTTGAATATTTTTTGACTGGAGGGGCGTTTTTAAAGGACAGGGCGACAGGCGTCTACGTGCATATGGGGGGCGTTTATTTGAATATGTTTGGACGAAGAGGCGTTTATATATAAGGCCAGATGTCTATCGGAGGGGCGTTTACTTAAATACTTCTATTTTAAAAGGCGTTTATATAAAAATCGGAGGGGCGTTTATTGGGATGTTTTTATTTTTAAAAAAATAAATAATTTGCTGTTTCGCTGTTTTGCTGTTCGGGAACACCCAGCCACCCGTGCATGTCTTAACAAACGAAACGACAATTTAAGTCACTTAAATGTTTATCCTGGGAAATATATACGAAACATCTGACGTTTGAAGTTTTTAAGGTTCATTGGAAATTAAGGTATGTTAATCTTAACTTTTTAAGAATTAAGTGGCGACACAAGCTCTTTGTTTCGGCAGCACTCTGAACAGGAGTTCGCTCGCAAAGCCATGTCGAGTTTTCTTGTTTAATATCGCGGCCAGTACACTAATGCATCCAAGCAAACATTCTGTTTCCAAAACAAATGTAAAGACCTCAATGACATAGTAAGCCTTATTTCATATCAAGTATCAATTAACAATCACGGCCACGCGTACGTTTGTTAAATAGTAATTGAAAGCACGCGTAGAAATGCTAAAGGATTTTAATCAGTTCCACAACCAGTTTTCGTCAGTGATTCGCTTCGCTTTCCTTCTCGTATTAAAACGGCTCACTTAAGACTTGCATACATTAGCTAATTATCGTCACTTCAAGTTGAAATCTCCCTCTTCATTGTCGGAATGTCTGCAAACAGCGAACGCTTCTCGTAATATCTCACTCGCTACTCGCTTGATGTGTGTCAATGCTCCCTTGCTGGTGCTGTTTGGTTCAAAAAATCTGCTACAGTTGTTATGAACTACGGAGCCTCAGACGGCTCATGTCGCCGCATTTTATTAAATGTAGCTGCACTTTTATAAATGTAGCTGAACTTTCTTAAAATGTCGCTGCACTTTCTGAAATGTAGCTGAATTTTTTTAAATGTCGCTGCACTTTTTTTCAAATGTAGCTGAATTTTTTTGAAATGTCGCTGCATTTTTTCAAATGTAACTGCATTTTCTGAATTGTTGCTGCATTTTTTAGAATGTAGCTGAATTTTTTCAAATGTAGCTGCAAATTTTGAAATGTAGCTGAAGTTTTTAAAATGTCGCTACATTTTTTCAAATGTAGCTGAACTTTTTTCAAATGTAGCTGAATTTTTTTCAAATGTAGCTGAACTTTTCAATTGTCGCTACAATTTTGAAATGTTGCTGGAGTTGCGTAATTGCTTGCTGGCTCATCTACCGGCAGAGCAAGATGGTCAACATGGTGGAGTCGCGACTACTTGCTTTCTTCCTGTTTTTTAGCCTCGTTAATCCTCTAAATGCTGTTTTAGATTTTTATTTCCCTGCGTATTTAGACGATGGTGGTACTTCGCGTGATGAATTGATCGAACAATACTTTAGACTGGGCTTTAACAGAACGGAAATCTTAGCATGTCTTTTAATGCTTCATGGAATTCGATTAAGCCTGAGTCAATTGAAACGAATTCTTTCAAGAAAGGGTCTAGCGCGAAGGAAAAGCAGAAGCTGTTTAACAAAGGTATTGGAGGCAGTAGAAAGCGAACTTCAAGGAAGCGGAAGTACTACTGGATACCGAGCCATGTGGCAAAGGCTTGTGGATGATCACCATCTCGTTGTTAGTAGGAGAACTGTCCGTTTAGCCCTTCGAGTACTAGATCCTGCGGGCGTGGAATCCCGGCGGAGACATCGTTTAAGAAGAAGAATGTACAAGGTACCAGGACCAGACTTTTTATGGCATTTGGACGGCTACGATAAACTTAAGCCCTTTGGATTTTGTATCCATGGCTGTATCGACGGTTATAGCAGGCGCATTATATGGTTAGAAGTGGGAGTCACAAACAACAATCCTAGAGTTGTGGTACAGTATTTCATAGATGCTATTCACAAAGCTAGAGGGGCTCCACGAGTAGTACGTGCAGATTGTGGCACTGAAAATGTCCGCATTGCTGCTGCTCAGCGTTTCTTCAGGTATGACAGCACAGATGCACTTGCTGGAGACAAGTCATTTATGTGTGGGAAATCAGTCGCTAATCAAAGAATAGAGGCCTGGTGGGGACAATTAAGAAGGGGTTGCACAGGTTGGTGGATGGAAGAATTTAAGAACTTAAGGTTCAATGGTCTCTACTCTGATGCCAATATTATACACAGAGAATGCCTTAAATTTTGCTATATGCCCGTAATCAGAAGTGAGCTTTATAGATCAGCAAGACTATGGAACACTCATCGTGTAAGGCCCTCGACCAATCAAGAATCACCCCCAGGGCGACCTGATATACTGTATTTCTTACCAGAACTGCAAGGCAAAAGACATTTTGCTGTCAATGTAAGTGCTGATGATATTCAACTCGCCAAAGATATTTGCAGTGTTAATGAAACACAGCCTGACTGCCTGCCTGAATTCTCTCGGTTAGCAGACCTAATTATGAATGAAAATGGGTTCTTAATGCCTCAGTGTCCAGAAACAGCCAAACAACTATATATTTCGTTACTAGATAAAATAACAGACTTGTTGTAGGCCTAAAAGATTGCACACATTTGTATGGTGCGTAGGAAGTAAATACGGTTTTGTGACACTACTAAAGGAATTCAAGAGCAACAAATGCAAAAGGGGCCACTACATTGTCAACTTCGATTTAACTAGGCTTTATTGACTAGTCATTAAGTATTTGCAATGGGGGACGAAGGGTATTCCGTAATTTTCCTATAAAATTTGGTACCACCCACCAAAAGAAATCCCCAAATGTTTGATACCCCCCTCAAAAGTGAGGAAATGTTAAGTACCCACCCCTCCTGAATTAGATTAAACCTTTTTGTATCCTATTAAAGCTAGTTGCTTGTTTTGTACCCCTCTAAAATCTTTATCATTTTGTACCTGGGCCCTTGCTGGGCCCTTCACCCTCCCCCCACAGTATTTAATGACCACTCCCTTCAAAATAACACTGTCTAGTTATTTAAATGTTGTTTCGTTTAATATCAAAGTGTATACATATTGTTTCAAGCTCAAACTGTGTTTGCTTGTATTCGAGCAAAGATCTTGGTTGACCTCTATGGTCTGCAAGCATAATTGAAATCATTTTCAGTATTGATTTCTCTTTCATTTTCATTATCATAGTTTTTAATCACATTTTATTAAAAAACAAACACTAATTGACAATTTCAGTTCAGGAGGATGCAGCATGGGACAGATTAGAAACCACTGACTCTCTATTTTAGACAAGAATTTCATGTACCAAGTAAAAATTTTGATCAAATTTTAGAAGTTTTGGAGTGTCCAACCTTGGGACCATCCCAAATCGGGGTTTTCATGCCCAGGAAACGTTTTCAAGTGAAGAAAGATAAACCTCTAGTCAGCATTGTTGTGTAAACCTTCAGGTTCCTGGATTAAAGATTAAAACAACACATTGACAACAGCTGTTTATTGCTAGCGTTCATACAATAATCTAATTCATGATCATATTATGTATTAATAATATTTAATCTATTCATATTTATTATTTCAAAAAAGATAATCATTAAAAATCTGGTTCATTACTTCAACCTTCGCATCAGAAAAGACACCTGCAGTGGTAATAGGAGTAATACGAGGTTTAGATGTTTATGCTATTACCAAGATCAGAAGTTGTGTTTTTAAAAACTCAAAGTCCAGAAGCAATTATTCATATTGTTCTGGTGAATAAAATGAAGAGGAAGCATTAATTCCGTGACTACTTAATCACAGTAACAAAACCATAACGTAACTTTAACGTGTCTAACTGGAACAGCAAACAAAAGAACTACCATTAAAGGGGCACTGTCAGGCAACATGTTAATTCTGCAAATCAATATATGAAGTAGAAGTTGAAAATGAGGTATCACATGATGGAGGAAAATTATTATCAAGTACTTTAACATTTTTTTAAAACAATTTCACTGGAGAAAAAGAATTGCAAAAGATTGAAATGCATTTGCAATAAGCTGTTGAATAAACATAATTTACGTCCATGTGCACTGTGGAACACAATGCTTCATTGTGTGGAATAATATAATTATCAGTTTTTGAGATACTGTAACAGTGTTCCTTTAAGCTATTCTAAATAGAATAACTGAACAGGCCCAATAGGCTGTAGAGATTCAGTGTTCAACTATGCTATCAAAAGAGCAACCAATCGTAATATTTACTGAAGCAAATGTCTAACTGTGCACACGCTGGGCAAAACATGTATAACTTGAACATGTACAGTAGTTCAAACACGTCACAAGTTAACTCGCTAAATAAATTCAGTTCCTGACTCCTTTCACAAAAGCCTCATTTCAAAGGCTTCCTCATTTTGTAAAACAGCAATGAATTCCCTCTTGAACTCCTGAAATGAATTGTAGCTTGTAGAGATGGTTAGTGTGCGAGAGCACGTGGTTGCTCGTGGTGCACGGTCTAGGCCAGTTGCACCATTGAAGCATACTTTAATGCAATCACGTGGCGTGCATGTTGAGCCAGTCACAAAGCGTAAGAATCGGACAAGCTGCTCTCCATCCATGTTTCCTACAAGTATTGTTAAGAAGTGAAAGACACGTTGCTGGCTTGGGTGGAGGTCATCATTTTCTGGCTTGACACGTTCCAGTACCTTTTCACAGGTGGGTGTGAGGTCACTGTAGATTACACCAATCTTCTCCACTGACAACTGTCTGAAGCGTACTAACTTATCTTCAGCAATTCCACTTCTGATCCAGGAGAACAAACATAGTGGCTTGAAGACAAACTCTGATTTGGCCATCTTAACTATGTCTTCGCGCAGTTTGGAGTCAGTAGTTGCTGGTAAGCATCGCATTCCAAACCTTTCATACAGCCCTAATAAAGCGTTCCTTTGAAATTCCAAGAGGGAACCACCCTTCAAGGCAGAGCAAAGGAGGTCTCGCTCAAACTGTGAAACAAACCACAAGAAGGACCTCTCAAGGACATGATCAGGAACCATTTCTTCTCCGTGAAGTATAGCAATGAATGACGCTTCACAAAGCCTGACGGGTAGGGTCTTGCACAGCCACCATCCATGTTCCAGCACCCGACCAAGTACTTGCATTTTGACCTTAAAAAAACAGGGTAACAAGATATACACTCAAGTAATTTCCATCTGGGCCCCCAAAACTAAATAATATCTAATTACAAAATAGATAAAATAGTGACAAGCATAAAAATACAAGTTTGTGGATATATTTATACAAAATGAAAACACTGCCAGATCCTGGTCTCACTGCATCCTGCACAATAATCCCCCCCTCCCCCTATTAATTTTTTATAGTTCTGCTCCCTTATACCCCCTATTTCCCACCCCCACAACACAAAGGTGCTGGTTTTTAACCCTATCTAGACCAGTCCACCTTGTGTAGTTGTATTCTTAACTATGGAATGGATAGCCACAGCAAGTTTACATTTCACAACCTTCCTTAAAATGTTATAGGTAATCTGGCACAACATGTTTCCATGTCAGATTGCATTGCCATGGCAACCAGCAAATGGAAGGGAACTTTTAATTTATGAATCAACATTTATGCTAGCCATAAAAAGGTCACGGGATTCTTTTTAGATTTAGGAAGATTGGGGGGAGGGGGGGGGGGGGGGCTAGCCCCTTCCTCACCACACCCCCAGCCCTTTGGTTGGTCAGTTTTATTTTAAGTTTTGTTAAAAAAAATTT
>JAOEHT020250393.1:0-10689 GCA_025448195.2 Parazoanthus atlanticus
GGCTAGAAACGCAGAAATACAGCAAATGTATGAGAACTTGGAAACTGACCTCGATTTGAAGTTATTGTTTATGGCCATTGGGGCGTATTATGCATAAGGTCTAGAACACAAACAAAATCACTCTAATTTAAAGTCCAAATTTGTTTCAGTTCTACTTTACTTCGCTTTTTGACCACAAGAACCATTTAGTTATGATTTGATTTGAAAAAATCCTATCGCACTGTTTTGCAAGTGTCAGTATATGGTTTGTTTACATTTTACAAGGGTGACATGTGTTTTCAAGCGTATTGCCACTCATCCTGCTGCAGATATACTTCACAAATTTATCGATAATTTGGTAAAAAATATCACTTCACTGAAGTTCAAGAATTATAGTATAGGAACTCCTGTAGAGAGTTTGAAAAATGTAAACAAACTGCCGGTGACGTCTTAGTAAAATAAGGAAATTGCTTCCTAAATTTCCCTACAACTATAGGCGAATTTCTGGTGACGTAATCTTGTTTACAATTGGCTTGTTGGCATAATATAGCAAAAAAATTAAACTTCAAGCTAAAAACAACGTGAGTCCGTAACTTCAATATATCGTGGCCCAAGTACTACTGTGCCATGTTTTTTCAATTAATGGACATTTTTTAATCTTGAAGTTGGATTTATGCTATATTATGCTTATGAGTCAAAATATTTACAATGACGTCATCAGAAATTCGCCTATAAAGAAAGCGACTCTCTGGTGGAGGAGCCGGCATCATTTGCGTGTTCTGTCTCGGCAATGTCTCTTTTTATTTCAATAGCATCCTGTTGATGGCCGAGGGGAGGGTGGCGTACCTTGGACCGTCTGCAGAAGCTATCTCGCACTTTGCCAGGTTCAGTACTTAGGATTTAATTTAATTTTAGAGAAAGATGTGTTTGTAATGTTGAAGCTATGTTGAGCAGGTGAGAGAACTGCATTTCACAGTGTGTTTGTTTGTGTGTGTGTGTGTGTGTGTGTGTGTGTATGTGACAATGGGGTGTGTCTGGCAGGCAGGGAAGGCAGAAGAGTGAGAGCGGCCAACACGAACGTAAAGTATTTATCGTACTTGTACACTGACCAAATGTAATCAGCCAGCCTGCAGGCCAGTGGCCAAAACCATTAAGACAGAAGATGACCATTTTACTAACAGCGCTGTGTGTATGCTTTTATTGTCCTTAATTTCGTGTTTGCAAAGAAGTAAAGAAATTGATAATGGGAAACAAAAATGTTACTTTTTCCAAATTTATAGATTTGGTTACCAGTGTCCGACGAACTTCAATCCAGCAGACTACTTTGTGATGACGCTTGCTGTCGTACCGGGGCGAGAAGAGGAGTGCAAAGAAAGGGTTAAGGTAAGACTGGTGTCTGTCTGTCTATCTGTTTGTCTTTAGAGCGCTACTGTCTTTCTGTTTCTGTCTCGTTGCCATCTTTCTATCAATAACTATCCGGCTATTCTCCCGTTTGTGTGTGTGTGTGTCTGTTTGTCTGCCTTTCTATCTGTCTCTATGTCTGTCTGTCTGTGTTTAGAGCGCCACTTTCTTTCTGTTTCTGTCTCGCTACCACTCTCTTTCTATCAGTCACTACCGACCTTACATTTGTTTGTTTGTCTGTTTGTCAACCTACCTATCACTCTCTGTCTGTCTGTCTGTCTGTTTGACTGAAAGCAGTCCATTTCTGTTTGTTTACTGGTCTGTATTTCTGTCCATTTGACTCATTGTTCAGTATCATGATATGAAACTATTTTCTAGACTAAACAGACTATAATGAAACAGACAGTATGTTTAAGTGTAAACGGTGTGAAGTATATTGACTTTCCTTAAAGCACCGGTCGACATGAGTAATATGGTATGCACCGAATTTTTGCAATGGAATCTTATTAACATGCAGTGGAATAAATTATCTTAGGGATGACTTAAGCTTTCTATGCTTAGATTTGAAGATTTTTGGGGATTTAATTTTTTCTCTTCCTTGAGGCTCATAAATACGATGCGAAGAAATAAATTATTTCTTTTGTCTTGAATTTCTTGAGTAATATGCGGAGGATATCATTAATTCCTTTGTTCTTCAGACCCATTAATAAGTTTAGGCGCCAACATATTTATTATGCAGACAGTAATAGAAACAGAGATAAACAACTAACCAGTAAAAATATTTGGCCTCACACATTGAACAAAGCAATGTGCACTGTCACGGTTCGTTCAACCAAAGACAAAGCAGCTTTGTACACTCCTTTTGAAGTTTGTTGAGCTTCACAACCAGTTAGTTCTATCAACTATGTACTAAGATACGAGCATGACTTGACTCGAATGTAATAGTTCGTGTGAATGATATTTTCTTATCAAGGTTTTGTGCGATGGCTATCACGATGACGAACTGAAAAGAAAAGAAGAAGCAAGAAGCTTAAATAGACAGGTACTCGAACTTCTTGTTGCATTTGGTGTTCTTGGTTTTTTACTGACTACTAATTAAGGAGCAATTCCGTGTTTTTTTATCGAGTCAGTTACAAATGTTTCGGTACTGTAACTCGATTGAACATATAGGAAATGTCTTCCGTCAAGATCTGGCAAATGTTTCTGTGAACGATCAAGGCGTGCACAGTGCATCTTCTTGTATCTGTAATCGAATTTATTGGTAAACTAAAGTTGGACTGGGTTTTAGTTTAGCAAAATTTAAGCCTTTGCTATAGCAGGATTCAATTCAACAAAACTTTTACACTTGTAATTTACAAGGGCAGCTATCATTTCAGAGACCTAGAACGATAGCTTTACTTACAAATTACACGTTGAGTTGACTCCAGTATTCGTTCCAATTTATCATTCTGTTTTCAATAAAATAAAGATGTTCACCACAGTTATGATAAGCCGCAAACAAATCCACACTGACCATAGTACTGAGCCCAAACGACAATACATTATAGATTAAGGAAATATATTGACTCTTATTTGGGTCCTTTCGAAACCAAGGTGTGATGTGGGTACCTATGCTGTCTTTATGTTAATACTGATCAGTGCGGCAGGGAGTGGTGTTATTCAAACACGATTTTAATACCTCTGGACTTTCTGGGTTTACTTCCGATATGTTGTGTGAGCAGAGTTACTTCCTATATTTGACCCATCCGATAACCATATATTTGCCACCTACTCTTAACTCTAATCTCTGCAACGCTGGGCGGCTTTGGTAGTCTGTGCTAGCTTATTCCGTGACGTTCACTACCCTTACGTTCTAGATAATGTTTAGTATACTTGACTTTTGGCATACTGCACTAAAGTTTAATCTGTTTACTTGATGTTGTAGGACTCTTTCAAAGATGATGCGTTCGTTGTTCAACCATCTACGTAAGTCCGTAACAACTACCTACAGTCATTGACAAAAAGAATTGGAACACTTTGTGCCCTTTTCCCCTGTTCACTGTTGAGAGCACGTGGTTTAGTTCTTTCAGCAGTTGGAACTCAACATTGCAGTTACGGGCGGGAAGACGCCAACTACTTCTTGTCAGTGACTGTAGGTATAATAAACGT
Organism: Parazoanthus atlanticus; assembly: GCA_025448195.2. Lineage (NCBI taxonomy): Eukaryota > Metazoa > Cnidaria > Anthozoa > Zoantharia > Parazoanthidae > Parazoanthus > Parazoanthus atlanticus. Next base: position 3,529 of record JAOEHT020250393.1, read on the forward strand.
ACTGGTAGACTGGGCTTGCATAAGAGTTGCTTTTGCTTATAAGAATTGAATTCATTTTTTAATTTTTTTTTTAAAAACAGTTACAAAGCTTCTTGGTGGAAGCAGTTCACGGCCGTGCTGTGGCGCTGTTGGATTAGTAACAGCCGCGATGCTATCATAACCAGGATTCGACTTCTACAGAACATTGTAAGATAGAATTTAGTGCTTTAATTTCGTTTTGTTTCATTGAAATTTCAGAATCTAAACTCTCTATTTTTGTTGTTTTGCAATTTTAATTAGTTTGATTATGCGTCTGTATTTGTCTATTTGCATGTGACTGCTATATTAGGAGTTCAGTTAACATAAACCTTCTATTTATGTTTTGCAGTTGTTCGCTGTTTCTTGCTAGCTACACGTGTCTACGTTTTTTTAACGTTTTAACGTTTTCCAGTACTTTCACTTTAACGTTCCTAAAACTACTGAATGGCCGAAGGTACATTTAAAGTACTATAAAATGTTGACTGGTTTACAAGATTAGAATTAAAAGTTGCGCGAGTTACGTAACATACAAGTAAAAATATAATTTTGCAGAAATAACAATATAGTTCTGAATTTTCCATTGATACATTTCTATTTAATGAGGTGAGCTAGTACCTCTATTGCGTGATATTCACTGGTACAACTTGCAGCCAGGTTTTGTTCGGGAACGAAAACTTCGATCCGATGGAGCGACTGGGGTGAGCCGTCGTTTAATACGCGGAATGCCTTATACGGGAATGTAACTTTGAAAAATATCATATAAACGATGGGGAGTCTCAGCGTGGAGCCCGGATGAAGCTGAACCGCAATAAAGTTCAATCTGTTATCATGTAAACACCACCTTACTTCCTAAGTGACTAAAATTTTGGACCAGAGACGAGAATGAATTTTGTACTGTTTACAAAAAAGCAGTTCCTATCAACATAAGATTTACAGGTGCAAAAGTAGGAAATTCAATTGAACAACAAACAAAACAGTTTGGAAAAGATAAATTCAAAAGGAAATTGAAAAGTAGTTTGCTGGAATCATACACCAAGCGTAATGCTAACTGGCACAAATTATACTTATTTGTTCTTTATTCATCCAAACAGCAATCAGTTACCGTGGCCATTACTTTACCTACCATTGTATAGTAATTTAATTTTCATTGTACATGTAACGAAGTTAATTGCCACCATTGTATGTCTATACTTTCAAATATCTATATTTACCTTTACATGGAAGACACCTTAAAATATTTCATTCCTATTTACACTTTCCAATTTCTTTACTCGTGTTTTCTTATTTTCTCTTGACCATCTTTTTGAAACAAACATAAATCATCTAACTGTCTCTGTCGAGCCTCTAGTTACTACAGTTAGCTTGTACCACGTATTCTGAACTTATTTTTCTTCTTTACTTTCTCAAGCATTGCAACTATTGGTATCATACTTAGCGTAAGTACTTTTCAGTGATAATTTTATGTCGTCTTTGAACTGCGCATGGCTGTTTTTTTAAACAGGTTATCGGTTTGATTGCTGGACTCATCTACTTCCAGATAAAGTACGACCAGAATGGGGTTCGGAACATATCTGGTGCCCTGTTCTTCCTGGTAACCAATCTCTCATTTGGCTCCCTTCAAGGAGTTATCTTTGTAAGTGAATTTCAGCATAATTGAAACTGTATCTCTTACCTGTTGGTTTAGGTGGTGCATAAATGGCATTAAGACAATTCTTCACCTTGCACACAGTTCGAGACCTCCTGTAGTTCCCATAGCAACCCCTGGCGTCAATATATATCATTATTAAGAAGCTATCTTAAAGGTTTTGAAAATTCGTGAAATATTTTGGTGTCACCTGCTTTTCTTCAAACGATTCAGGCGCCAGCCACATCAAAATAAGGACTTACATGTGTCAAGAGACGGGCCGTTGATTACTGGCTGCGCAAATCCAAAAAGGAATCGAGCAAGCCCTTATTCCTTAACAAATCGAGCATTAAAGAAGATGTGGAAAACAGGTCATGGACTCCCAAACATATCGAGTGCAGGTTGTGGCAGGGAAAAAACAAACTTGTTGTGGTCGAGAAAAAACAGAATTTTGTAACTGAAGCAGTTGTGTGTTTGCTGGGAGCTCAGTAGAGTTCCCAGCAAAGTCAGCCGGGCACTCCCGACGTGTCTATTGAAGTTTACTTTAACATCTTTACTTGAAGTCTTCAACAGATAACCTCCTTTGATAGTACTTTTTTTTGCATTTCTCATACAGCTATTTCAAAAAAAGGTTGACCTGTGAAAAGTGCAGTAACCAGATCGCAAAGCATGATGGGAGCTTTACTTTCGCAAGTTGCGAAACTGGTCTTGACCCAGTTTATTAAAATGACTTAATTTCATGGTTTGCTGGCTTCGTTTACCCCGCGTACAAGTTGGTGGACAGTATGCAATTTAAATTATAGGGCTTCCATAATTCCTTTCGTGCTTGGTAATGTCCTTTGCAGATGTCAAAGTTTTTTAAACAGCTGTGTACAATCTCTTCAGATTAGAGTAATGTTGGAAGTTTTCTATCCCCGGTTTTAGGTCACCAATATATACGCTAGAACAAATGGATATACTAACTCGCCTGTACTAATAATATCATTTGTTTTCTATATTATAATATAATTTAGGTGTTTCCTGCTGAGCTGCCAGTCTTTTTGCGGGAACATCAAAATGGCCTGTACAGAACTGATGTTTATTTCTTGTCTAAAACACTGGCCGAGGTGAGTGAAAGTGAAGGTCGGGGTGTTGTTCGGCCAAGTACTGTACTCTTTCCTCCCTGCTTAGTCAAATGTCATAGTCCTTCTTCACAGCAACACAGCAAATGTTCTAGACTGTTGGTGATCCGGAAATCTTCTAAAGCGACTCTGAAAAGTCAGTGTTAACAAATTCTAGAGAGAAGCGAGTGTGGAATTGCAAGTAGAAACTTTGTATCCGAGAACGTTTTGTGTCTAGATAGTGCGTACCTCAGATATCTCCTATCCAGAGTTTATCGGCTTTTGAAGAGTAAGATTTGTATACATATGAACCACGCCAGTACAGAAACATTTATCATTTGACTACTCTGGCTTCGTGCACCAAGTGTCGTGCAAACCCGAGATGCTTGTTCTTCATCAGGCATGAAACTGCGCGAATTGTTTTTCTGAATGATAAATCAGAGAAAAAATAAACCAATAAATAGTAATATTTTTGGCGAATCTGAGCGCACATTTTTTACCCAGATTCCCACTGGCACAGTGGTGCTTTTTGTGCTTCAGTATTCGTTTGCTCACCTAAAGTTTCGCACATCTGAAACAAAAGCCAGATCACCTTGACAAATCTTTCTACCCAAGGGTACAGCAAAGTCTTTAACTACCGTGTAATTTGTTTCTAGCTGCCGATATTCCTCCTCGGCCCGTTGTTGCTCATCGGAATCTCGTACTGGATGATGGGTAAGTCCTTGTAACAGACTTGAGGAGTTTTCGGAATCCACGCCCAAATTTATTGATCAAGTTGTTGTTGTCAAGAACCTGATTTCCGTGGTGTTTTTCTATTTATATTTCGTTCTTGTCATAGATGTTGTTTAAGTTGTTATGTAGTATTAGTATCTGTGCCTGTGGCGAAACCATTAAGATGAATAAAAAGTAGAAAAATAAGCAGCTTTGATTTGCTGATCAACTTAACAGTCTTAACTGTGATTTCTGTCTAATCTTTTAGTCTAATCAGATATAAAGCTTCTAGTTTATTATTGCGAATCGCTCAATCTAATTGGTTGACTCACCGTTTTACATTTAACAATTAGAGTACGAGCTACTGCGTTTCCTTTGAATACATGACTATCACTCATAGAAAACAATAGCGACTACGAAGCAAGGCTTGTTCGAGGTGCTGCCAGTTTTAGATTGTTTTCTTTAAGGCTTGGAACAAACGTCGCATGAGCCAAATCTATTGCTAATGAGAAATGCATTGTTCTAACTGGAGACTCGTGTTTCATGCCCAATTTTTCACGTTTACTTTTCCAGGATTAAGACCGGATGGCTGGCACTTTCTAGTGTGTTACCTCGTGTCTGTTTTGATAACAAACGTTGCATTGTCTTATGGTAAGTCGAGAGAATGCCACTATAGAAGATTCATCTATCCCCCAAGAACTGGCAGGGTGAGTGCAAAACATGAGCAGCGGTCACTTGGACAGTTTTCGCGACTGTTTTGTTGTGGCGAGCAGTTCAAAAGTTGGAAACCGCGCGGCAGTAAATTTGTAGATTTGGGTATATGTTGGTTCGGTTCCTTCTTTTCCTTGTCTGCTCTGTCAGGTCAATGTGCCCGCACCATATCACTCTAGATTCCTTGTTGCATGATAATTTCATTTCAAAGAAAGGCAGATTTTTGGATCCGAACTTCCTCTTTTCAATTTGTCATGTAAAATAAAAAGTTAATTGCCAGAACTACTCGACCATTGGATCGCTGACTGCTTGCCACACTGTCACTGTTTGAATATCATATTTTACTTCATCTATTTGGGGTTAACTAGCAGTAGAGTTATTTTCGTAGAGTTAAGACATAAAGTTAGACTTAGAGTTATAGAATGCCAAAATCTTGAATTCAAGATTTTGGATTAACTCTAACTCTACTCTATAACTCTATAAAAATAACTCTAAGAATAGCCGGCCCCCATCTATTTTATCATTAAATAAATAATAAGTAAACATGAACAATAGTTAACATGGTGCCCACGTCACATGAAGTGGTTTTCGGCGGATCCTCGCATGAATTAATAGAAACACTGAATTATTTTAAAGACTGCATAACATGAGAAAAACACCATGCAATAGAGATTAAAAATAAGAATTTTTTAAACACTTATGACAAGAGGCTACACGTATCCTAACTCGGGCCTTACCATATGCTTGGTAAATAATAGATTGAAGCAGAGTATACTTCGATCTCACTTGTTCACTGCAATTTGTACGACATTTGGGAATGAAATATGAACCAGCTTACATGACGTGGAACGCAAATCCAATCTCAAAGTTGCATGCTTATGCGAGAAAGTTGCCGGAAAATTATTTGCCGCTAATTACCATCTTAATTACCCACGACCAGCTCCCATCTGGCCTTGTAGCTCAGTTGGTAGAGCAACGGTGATCTGTTCCACAGGTCGTAGCGGGGTTCGGATCCCGCCGGGGTCAGAGTTTTTATCTTTTTCTCCGTGTGGGCCCATTTCCTTTCTAGGGCTATCGCTCAGAAGGTATTATTTGAGATATTTCTACAGCACTTCAACTTACCACATTTATATCTATACAAATGATTGTATTAGTTTGGCAATAACACTAGGATATCCCTATTAAGGCCAATTTACACGGTACAATTTTTACCTACAACTCTCGCATGCAACCTGCTTACGCCATTCTTAGGACACCAACTGCGTCGTGTAAATCCAGCTACAACTTGCTTAAGACTATTGCGTCCAACTCAAAAAAAGCTGTAGCGTTTTAAATCATGTTTTAAAACCGTACGATAATCTTGGGAAAATCATACCATATTTGGTGTCCGCCATTTTGTATGCTGCTCTCTCCAATCTCTGGCATGGCAAACTGGAAGAGTTGTACACGTTTTTATGGTGTCGTGAGCTAAAATGGCCCAAGTTTGTTGCACGCGACATTTATAGGCAAACGTTGTACCGTGTAAATCGGCCTTCAGATTGATTGGCGAAAGTACATTAATACTCACTGTCCGGAGTTCTGCCTGGCCGCTTCGTGGAACAAGGTGAAAGTCTATAGAAAAGATAAACCAAAAATGCAAACTTTTACTTTTGTTGTTCAATATAACACAATATGCAACTAGACATATGTCACACTCTAAATGGAAGGGCCATTTATGTCATTATTGTTGGGTTACATTATTCAGAATTTGAGTCTAACTACAACTGGCTTCTTTAAATTACATGTAAACAAGTTTTTGTTTTCTGAGATCGTTCTAAAAAATCCAAATCCATCCCAGCAATAAGCGAGCATGTTTGCTGCAAAACTTACCCAATAATAAACGATGCTGTTTAAACGGAATACCTTAAATAATCATACGGAATAAGTTGTGAAAATGTTACTACCCCTGGTGATGATTATATTACCACAGGCAGCGCCAGAATACTTTGCCAATTTACCTTGTTAAGTATCACAAGACCATGATTATAGTCTCTGTGTTGTTCCGTCTGGATCATCAGTAAATCGGTTCTTGACATCTGCAGCTAATTCGAACAACAACGTAACAAGAAAACATCAACCTTTTACCTATTGGTTCTTGATCAACTCTTCTCCACAAGAAAAGTGACTGATTTAGCTTCTTTCCCTAACTAATAGCCAATATCTGTAGTTGACAACACGACTTCTCAAACCCAACAATTAAGAATGTCCTAACAACACAACACAACATCACAAATTTCTTCATTCTTTTTGCTCCAGGCCTCGTTTGCACTATACTGGATAGCTTTCGTGCCGTTGTAAAAACCATAGCGGATAGACCTTCTGTTTTCACTTCGAACGATTTTTCCAGCTCACTTTTTGTGCCGTTTCGAACGCGAGACGCAACGCTTTCAAAAGTGATTTGTCACATATCGGGTAGGTTTTTGTGCCGCAAAAAACTGCTCCAGTTCACACTGTACGGAACGAATTTGTGTGTCAGCACGAAATCCCATCCGGTATAGTGTAAAGAGGACTCAGAGTTTCCAAATTCAAAAATGTCCTTAGTGCTTTAATACAGATGAAAGGGGAATTATCATACAATATAGCAGATGAAAGGGGAATTATCATACAATATAGCATGCATGGCTCAGAGGCTGTAGAAGAATGAACGTTGGCATTAAACATTGCAGCTTGGCAATGGGGTTCGTGATTCCTAAATGAATGAAAGTTACTGTTTTCCTTTAACTTTGGATGAAAGTTATACTGTGATATGTGAAATAAGCAATGCAGATTTACTCTTCAATAAGCCACTTTACCGATAATGCGCAGAACAACTTTAGGGCTTCATCTGGCGGGCCACACGTATTGGAAACATGGCAGATTGGGTTAAGAAAAATTATTTTAAAATCAATTGATTAATTAAATGATTGATTGATAATCAATCTTTTTTCTTTCTTAACCCAATCTGCCATGTTTCCAATA